>JAVSBV010144303.1:0-15952 GCA_033117975.1 Parotocinclus spilosoma | reverse complement strand
CTTTGCCTTTAACTGTTATCTGTGTGTGTGTGTGTGTGTGTGTGTGTGTGTGTGTGTGTGTGTGTACTCTGACATAGAAATTGTAATCTTTTGAACATGCCAGAAATAATTCACTTGAAATAATTTACATATATGTCATATAGCATATACTGTGGGACTGTGGTAGCCTAGTGGTTAAGGTACTGTACTATGGGCCAGAAGGTCTAGGGTTCAAATCCCACCTCTGCCAAAACTACCACAGTTGGGTCCTTAAGCAAGACCCTTAACCCACAATTGCTTGAATTTTAAGACTGTATGAATTGTAAGTCGCTCTGGATAAGGGTGTCTGCTAAATAATGTCAATTTATATATAGCAGATGTCCTTCTCCAGAGTCCATTACAGCTGATACAGTAGTGCAGTTCAAGAACTTATAGGTTAAAGGCTTTGCTCAAGGACCCAACATAAGCTCTCTGTTGTTATATGAATATTTAACATCTGGACAATCTACTAAAGTGTGCTAGGTTCAGATAATGGAAGTTGACTGTATCATAGCTAGCACAAATATGCAATGCACATGGTTTAACACAAGGGACATTATGGGAAAATTATGTATGTATGTATTTGTAGTGCCAGCAAAAAGATAAGTAAACATTTATCTTACAAATAAATATGTATTTTCTATAAGATTTGCTTGTTATTTGGAAAACTTTCAGGTACTTTTTCTATGGGCTCCAAAAGACGACGCATCACTTCTCCCTCCAGCAGTGCGAGTGGAGACTATGATGATGCCAGTACATCAACTCCAACCAGTGGTTGGAAAAGAAAGAAGACTTCTCTTCCTGCTGCTGTGGATCAAGTAAGTTTGCTCAAGGTTGTGTTTGCTTTAGCAAAGCATCAGTGTAGCACCAAAGGGAGGAACATGTGATTCCTCACAGCTCAAGAGATCCCCGGTTTGAGCCCGACCTTGTTCTCCGCCTACTTGTAATTTGCATTTTTTCACTGTGTCAAAAGACCTGATTTAGTTCAGAATTCTAAATTGAGATGATTGTTAGATGTTTGTGAAGCTGCTTTGAGACAGTTCTATTTTGTATTACTAAGTATGACTTGACTTCATAGTAAATTGCCATTAACTTCTTACACATATATCATCAATCTGTATTTCCCATCTGGCAGTCTTGATGGCTTTAGAGTTTGTGTGTTCTTTTTCTTTTAGATTGCTGTTTGCAATGAACTGTACAACACCATCAGGGATTACAAAGATGAGCAGGGAAGGCAGATCTGTGAGCTGTTTGTTCGTGTTCCAAAAAGGAGGTACAAGGCAGCAACGTCCAGTTTTTTGTGC
The DNA here is from genome assembly GCA_033117975.1 of Parotocinclus spilosoma. NCBI lineage: Eukaryota > Metazoa > Chordata > Actinopteri > Siluriformes > Loricariidae > Parotocinclus > Parotocinclus spilosoma. The sequence goes on along the minus strand of JAVSBV010144303.1, from coordinate 14,630 downwards.
TTGTTTCTTTAAACATTATGGTTAAGGACATGCTCGTTTCCAGACATCAAGGCCCCTCGGATACTTAAAAAGTATTAAATATTAAATGAAATGTATGGTTGTTAAGGTTTTAAAACGTATTCAAGTTCAGTAATTTTCAAAAGAGTGGCATAAAATATAATTTGGGGTGTCATTAATTTTTGTTGGAAATAAATGGGCATAATGAAAGAAAGATCTCAATGTCCAGAGGCAAGACACTATTTAGGGTCAAGCAATAAAAAAAAGTCTGGCCTACAATACCTCTGTCAACCTTTTATAAGCCGTGTAGCCCAAACATTATTTGGGAAGAAAACATATTTTTATTGGAAAGATTTATTTTTGTGTTTCATGCCGGGCAAATGTACATCGACGTAAACAGACTGGGTTGCCAGCTGCCCTGAATATACGTTATGAATATTTCCTCTGCACGTGTATTGAGTGCAGTGGTATGGATTTATCTATTACACATATGGCAGCTTTCGACATAAGAGGGAAGCAAGCTTGATTCTCCTGCTTATACTTGGACCTAGATCAACAATCGGAGACACTCAACAGAAACCCATTTACTTGATGGATTTTTATCTGGAGAGTTTCTCTTTCTTCCACTGTTTATTCACTTTTGTGGAGTCAGTTAGAGTTTAATTTTCAGTTAATCAGTAATAACTATGTTGATGAGCTCAACACTGCAGTAGGCCTCACTTAACTCGTGTTGCAGTAATGCAGTGATCATAGCCCAAATGAAATGGATAAAGTATTACCTGTAGTCTGAACAGTTGATGTGGTTGCTGAATTCTTGCTTATGTGGCCTTTCTCCTTACTTTGCATTCCATTTAGGAATCAGCCTGATTACTATGAGGTGGTGACCCAGCCCATCGATATGATGAAGATCCAGCAAAAGCTTAAGGTGGAAGACTACCAAGATGTAGAGCAATTTTCTGCAGACTTTCAACTACTTATTAACAATGCCAAAGCCTATTATTCGGTAATGGTTACATACTTTTTTCATTCTTTGTTCATATTGTTGTTTAAAAATCTCTAAATATATTATCTTAATTTCTTCGTCTTTTCCTTCACTCTATGCGCCATAGGTTTATCGTTTTGCTCCACAAGACTGTAATGAGTGTTTGTTAGTGATCCACAAAATTTTAAATTCTTGGTCAAAACATTCATTCTGAACATACTGCAGTAAAACTGAAAGCTATTATTTTTTGTTTGTGGTTTTGAATAACAAATGAGTTATTAGTGGTATCTCACATAAATGGTGATTAAAGATTGATTGGCTAAAGTCTCTGGAGATCTTGAAATGAACTTTTGCTGTTTAACTGATGATTCTCAACATGAAACACTTTTATCAATTAAAAAAATATTTTTAAATAGTTAAATTTTGAGTTTTGAATTGGGTGTATTCAACTTTTATCCTGCCACCATAATATCCATTACACGGTGTTCCAGACACCATGCTTTCATATGAATTCCGACCCAGACTTGCACGGCTGTATTGAGCTCACCTTTGATTGTATCTCACCTATCCTGTATTTCTTTAATATTCCCATTCTTTGCTATGCAAACCCCTGTCTATAGCAGTTGGACTGAATTCATGTTCTTTTAAAGTATGCATTTGCACATAGTCTTTGTTCTCCAAGCATCATTTGTTTGCTGTCTGTCCTAAATTTGATAACATGTCTGGTATTTGTGTATGCTTTTCTTAGAATGACAGTCCAGAGTATCGGGCTGCCTCTAAGCTGTGGGATCTGTTTCGGACCACAAGGGGTAGCCTCTTGCGGGGTGGAGATATAGAAGAGGAGGAGGAGGATGAAGAAGAGAGTGAAGATCCTGATATTCCTGGAGCCTCCACAGAGGAGGAGGTAAAATTCTCTAAGGTTGATAAAATTGACTTGTTTACAGGATATGATTTAAATGAGATGGACTAAAATACCTGTTGTTTATTGTAGTTATTTTATTTTGCTCTCTTTGTAATACCAGATGTCACCCAGGTATCTGAAAGGAGTTCTGGAGCAGCTCTTGGAGGCTGTTGCATCCTGCACTGATTCTTCAGGACGGTTAATCAGTGAACTTTTCCAAAAGCTCCCTTCTAAACTGGTAAGACCATGTAATTATGCTTATCAAAATATGCTATTAGTATAAAATTGCTAGAAATTATAAAAAAGGTTTTGATCTTTTTAAATTTTTTTTTAAAGCAATACCCGGATTACTATGCCATAATCAAGGAGCCAATAGATTTACGGACCATAGCTCAGAGGATTCAGGTGCACATGCCAAATTATCATAAATCAATGAGCTGGGATAATACCTATCCAAATCAACAGAAGTAAGGTGCATGTTTTTGTTTCTCGTTACAGATGGGCCACTACAAATCAATCAGTGCCATGGGAAAGGATATTGATCTTTTGGCGAAAAATGCCAAAGCATACAATGAACCCGGATCACAGGTTTATAAGGTAATTGCTAAATTCTTGTGTCAATCACATTTCTTTTTGTTCACCATCAAGCAGAGGAATGCAAATTTGGTTTAATTGTTTACTTTCTGTTTAAAGGATGCCAACACAATCAAAAAGGTCTTCACTCAAAAGAGGTCTGAACTTGAACAAGCAGAGCCAACAAAATCCAGCCTTCGTATCAGGTATTTCCACTGCCACTCGCTGGCTGTGTTAAAACAGTGGTCTGACCTTTGTCTTTGACTTTAACTAACTGTTCTGTGTGCACTGGAAGGAATCGGAGGTCTGCTCAGGGTGTCCCTGCTAATACCACAGTTCTGCAGGCTGGCTCAGAGAGTGATGAAGATTCTGTCCTCTCAGGTACATTTTCTCATCCTGCCTATTAAGCATATTGCATGATGCCATCTTGCGTGTTTCAATATTCCCCTCTGGCTTTTGAAGTTTTTTTTTTCTTTTGACATATGTTACGGCAAGGACTCTATGATCAAAACATCAAGAATGTTAATGGGAAGATTCGTGTTTGTGCATCTCCCACTACAGGATCTTTGCAGTATGATACTGGGGAGATGGAAGGTGAAAGCGGGTATACTCGGTTGGCTACGACTGACCCCATCTTCCAGTTGTATTACTCTGTGCGTGGGGCTCGTAGCTCTCAGGGACAACTTCTTGCTGAGTCCTTCCTTCAGCTGCCCTCACGCAGGGAGTACCCTGATTACTTCCACCAAATTAAACACCCGATTTCTCTCCACCAGATCAGGTAACCTGATTAAAAATATTGTTTATGTGAGTCATACATCCTTGGTTTTAATACTGAAGTTGACCTGCTCATGCTAACATGTTGTGTTTGACCAAGCTTTTTGTATCAAAGTTACAACTTCTGTGCTACAACAGCTAATTTATCTGGCAAAATCATCTTCTCATTAAACCTTAACAATAAGGGTAATAACTAAACAGCAGTTTTTAGAGGTGGGCATGCTAAAGCTCACAAAGATTGGAATGAAGATCAGTATAAAAATCTTACAAAGTGACAAATCCAAGTTTTAAATGTTTGGATCCTTTATGATGTGACAATATGGCATACAATGCTCACAATAATTAGCGGACATTAAGTTATGGGATATTTTATTTGGATGTATTTTTGGTCGTTATACCATTTGCTAAACATTTTAATGGTGACTTAAGTCTTTGGATTTGTAGCTATCTATGTTTGCTTATTGGGGAAAATTCCACATTTTACAAGTTGTTGTTTGTTTTGTGTTACATGGTATATTGTACCTGTTATTGACAGGGATAAAATGCGAAGTGGGGAATTTGAGGCAGTTGATCAAATCGAGGCAGACTTGACAACGATGTTTGAGAATGCGAAACACTACAACGTCCCCAATTCAACCATATATAAGCGTGCTCACAGATTACAGCTAATAATGCAGGTGAATAGACCTTTTACCACTAAAATCTAAGAACATGACTGGTTATACAGTGGGTGTCTGAGAGCGGACTAATGAGAATGCATCCATTTTACATTTTTCCTAAATTTTGTACACAGTATTTGCTTTGTTAATCAACAATGAGTGAACATTTTTTTTTAGACAAAATCTTCATAATTTATTAGTTCTTGGTATGCTCTCATTTTTGCTACAATACACTTGGCTGTCTTGGAATCCTCAAATTTGCGTAACATCAGATGATCCATGTTATCCCAACACGATTTCACAATATTCCAAATAGCATCTTGTATTGTTACTGAATGCTAGGCTTTCTCTGTCTTCAATGATCCCCTTAAACCCCTAATAGGGTTCCTTGATAACAGTGGAAGAAAATTCACTACAGACAGGTTCGATTGTTCTGTTGATGTAAGATTTTTTTTTAATGCAAAATAGAAGCTTTTTCATCAGGACTCTCAGACTTTTAGACCCCCAGCTGTGAGGAGAGAGAAACTTGCATTAAATGTTAAATCTTTGTTGTAATGCTAAATGTGTATTACAGCTAAAAAGAAAAGAGCTCAAAGATGAAGAAGATGGCGACAGTTTACTCTCAAGCATGACCCCTGACCCAGGAAGCAGTAAGAGGAAAAGGTAGATTTGGCTTGGATCACAATGTTCCTTGTTTTCGTTTAGTACAGTATTGCTTACAACACTAATGGTAATTCTTTTCTACATTATAGCCATAAGAAAAACACGAGGAAGAACAGGCTGAAAGCACTGTTTGCAGCAGTGACTGAGGCACGAGAGGAAGGCACAGGGCGACGCCTCTGTGATCTCTTTATGGTGAAGCCATTAAAGAAGGACTATCCTGATTACTATCAGGTAATTGTGGAGCCCATGGATCTGCGCACTATTGAGCAAAATATCCGCAGCGATCGCTATGTCAGCGAGGATGCGCTCATGAATGACATGAAGCTCATGTTCCGCAACGCCCGGCACTACAACGAGGAAGGCTCCCAGGTATGGAAAAATCTGAGATGATTATGTTAGAAGGGTTAATGTAGCCTTGTTTGGATTTCTGTCCAAAAACAAGGAGTCATATTTTATCCCCACTTACGCAGGTCAGGTTGGTGGAGCCCAGAGCCTGACCCAGATTTCAGCGCACCATCGAATGTTTTCTGAATGGGGAAATTGTTTGTTTGTAAATCAAATTCTCTATTGTAGCTTCACCATATGCTAAGTAACCAAGTAAAAACATTTATTTTTTTTTCTATAAAATAACAATTCAAATACTTTGTACTTTTCTGGTATTAAATTTGAACAAAACTATAATTTATCCAGCTGCAATGAAAATAAATTAGGAGGTTTAAAATGCATGTTCGTGTGACATATTATTACACCTCCAATGTTTAAAAAATGAAATTGTATTAGGTGGCATAATAAACAGAACTGACATTGTCTATAATGCACATTGTGACATTTTTTATCGCGATGTAATAGTCACCCTATGGGTTAGGGGTCACTGTTATTCCACCAGGGCTAAGATACCCTCCCTTACACCAGACGTGCAGCTCTGCATGCATAATGTGACCTGGTCAAAAGGAACCAATGGGGCTCAAACCTGAGTCACCTTAGTGGTAGGTTAGTGAACTGTAGCTCTGCCTTGTTTTATTCACCAGTATTTGTTTGACTTTTGCCCCTTAAATGCAGGTTTATAATGATGCAGAAATCCTGGAAAAGATTGCAAAGGATAAGCAAAAGGAACTTGGACCTCCATTTGAAGATGATGATGTGGGCTCCCCCAAACTTAAATTGCGTATGTTTTGTATTTTTAATTCAGACTAACAAATTGGCCTTGTTATTGTTAAGTAACATTATTGTAAAATACTTTTTTTTGTAAAAGTGTAGTCATGGAGGTACTTAATAATATTCTACCTCTTTAGGAAGAAGTGGACTTTCTATATCCCCCAGGAAGCCCCGGCAGACTACAACCCTGCAGCAGAAACTAAGTGAACTCTATGAAGCTGTTCGCAGCTTCACAGACAATCGTGGGCGCCGCTTGAGCACAGTCTTCTTGCGGCTGCCGTCTCGCTCCGAGCTGCCAGATTACTACATTGCTATCAAGAAACCCATCGACATGGAGCGCCTGCGCAGTCACATGATCCAGGGTCGTTACCAGGATGTGGACTCGATGGCTGAGGATTTCATCCTCATGTTCAACAATGCCTGCACCTACAACGAGCCTGAGTCACTGATCTACCGTGATGCGTTGCTGCTTCACAGAGCCTTCTTGGATGCACGGCGGCGGCTGGAGAAAGAGGAAGAGGAGGGAGAGGAAAAAGCTGCAGACCAGGTGGGCGTAGCAACTCTGGTTCGCGAGCTCATAAGGAATCTCTTCGTGTCAGTAATGGGCCATCAGGATGATGAGGGCCGCTGTTACAGTGACTCGCTGGCTGAGGTGCCTGCTGTGGATCCTGCCAACCCAGAGGATCCACCTCTGAGCTTGGAGATTATCCGTAGTAATGTGGAACGTGGGCGCTATCGGAGATTGGATGTATTCCAGGAGCACTTCTTCGAGGTACTGGAGAAAGCCAGGCGTCTCAGTAGGTTGGTAGCATACTTACATTACATGTTCAATACCTGTCCAACTGTTTTGATTTGCAAAGCAATGCATGCACTTTTAACATGCCCTTAACATGCATGGGGCCCCTTCTAATGATATATGTGTATGCACATGATAGGTGGAGGAAATGTGTTCGTTATGTTTTTTTTTGAATGTTGTTCCACTTGAACACTGAAAACCCAGCACAGCTGTAATGGAACCAAAAGCAAATGTACATAAACTACTATATTGGTCCTGAAAATGTACTGATTATTAATCTTTCCTCAGGACTGACTCTGAGATCTTTGAGGATTCTGTAGAGCTGCAGCAGTTTTTTGTGAAGATCCGAGATGAACTTTGTAAGAATGGGGAGATCCTTCTGTCCCCAGCACTAAGTTATACAGCTAGACATCTGCACTCAGACGTGGAGCAGGAGAGGAGGGAAAAGCTGCCTCAGGAAATAGAGGAAGACCGTCTCAAAGGAGAGGAAGAAAAAATAGGTTTGCCTTTAGGGTCTAGATTTAGTTATGTTGTCTTTCTTGCATTGGCGACTATTGTAATTGTACGGGTACGAGCCATTTAATGACTGAATTACATTCTGTAAAGGAAGTCATTGACCAAAATGGACATTGCCATAGTCATGTAGTCTTTGTCTTTTCTGATCCTTTGACTGTTCAAATCCATTTCCTGTAACAAAACAAACACATACATGCACACACACTCTGTAAAACCAAAATATAAATGTACAATGGACTATAAACACAAGTAAACATATCTCACTGGCTGCACACAACCAAGTGGGAGTGAGTCCACAACTTTGAAACTCTTTAAAACTTTTATCAATGTACAAACTATTCCAATTCAGTTGCCTGCAAGTGTTTGTGTGCAACCCAGACCACGACACAGTTCCTGCGGTGTTAATCAGTAAGCATGACAATAAATTTATTATAATAATAATAATAATATTATTATAAATAAATTTGACCTAAATAATATTTATGGCAGGTAATATGCACATTTTAAATAACCAGCGGTCTATGGCCACAATATCTAGAGGTAAAATAAATATTTTTTTATTCCCATACTTTTATAATGTATTCTAATTGATAAGACATTGGGTTTTAAATTGAATAGGCATGGGTTGGATTATCTTTTTATGGTGCTTATCTGTACTTATCTGTGGCTTAATTTAGAAGCTCAAACTTTGTTGACAGTATTGCTAGGCTAAAGTATTTATTATTTTTGATTTACTCAAGTCCTGTTGATTTGTTAATGAGTGTTTCTTTTTTTCAGATGGGGGTAAGGTTGAGGTTACTGAGGGCCAGTGGTCTTCTGACCCTAAAACCTCTTACAGTCATGACTGCAGCTTTCAGGATCACACTTACAGTGTAGGAGACTGTGTGTATGTGCAGCCTACTGAAGATAATCTGGAGCCTCACATTGTCTGCATTGAAAAACTGTGGACGGATGAAACTGGTGAGTAGTAGTAACTTTAAGTGCGCTTCATACATTAAGTTAAGCTTGGGGTGATAACTTTCTTAACTGTTCAATACATTTTCTACAATACATTTCTGTGCATATTTTAGATATTTTTGTCTTTTCTTAAATTCTCTTTTGCGTTGTTAAGGGATTGCAAATAATTCTGTTGGACCTTTGGTGTAATGATGATGAAGATGCTATTCTTTTCTTAAGGCAAACGGTTATTGTCAGAAGGACTAACGTGAGAAAAGATAGAGTGATACAAATTCTAGGATGAAGAATTACAAAGTTACAAAGTCTTACAACATTCCGTTGTCCATGGCTTTGTAGATGCCGTATACTGTTCTAATCACCATTTTGAGCTTCTAATATTACCTACTTACTTATAGCTATATCTCGTAAAATGTCTTTAGTGAGTTAGGGCTAATTTTGTGTCCCAAGCACTGCTGCTAAATTCAAATAGGAAGCAAACAGTCTCATACATTTCTACTTAATTTATACATATTTTAATTGTCATTAACCTTTCATTTTCAAGTATAGTGAAGTCCCTCAGTACAGATGCCAAGTAACATGGTTGACACGTGGTGCTTTTCTGCATGCTTTCAGTTCAAATCAAAATATTGGCACACTTTTATTATTATTATTTTTTTAACATCCTTCTGTTGAATAAGCTTGTACTTAAGTTCGAGGGCTCTCCTGTGTCAAATTTTCCATTGTATGTATCTTCCATTTTCCCCCGTGTCTATGCGGGTCTACTCTCGTCCCACAGTCCAAAGAAGTGTTAGATTTATTGGTGCTTCTAAAAGTGCCCAAAGTGTGTGAGGGAGTGTTCCCTACCTTGGATTGGCATCCTGTCTATGGTTGTTAGTGCCTTGCACACTGTGCTGCCAGCTAGGCACTGGCTTGCATGTGACCCTGATCAAGATTAATTGGATAGGAAAATGAAGGAATAATTAAATGTAATCTTTTTCATAATAAACGTTTATGTAATACATTATTAACGTTGTAGATTACTCATGGACTTCATTTGCAGAAAAGCAACACTTAAACACAAAAATAATGGATCATATTGAACAACAATTGTTGCTTCACAGGGAAACATCTGTCTTTAAATAGCAAAATCCATCACAACTTTCATATGTAAAAAAAAAACCCCAAAAAAACCCTGCCATTATCAGACTTTTTCACCATAGGATTAACCTTAAAGCATATGCAGGCAATGAAATCCTTTTAAATACTACCCACAATGGGTGCGCATGTCCAAGCATGCTTGGACTGAATGGGGAAATATACTAGTGATCCAGGATATGTTATACAATAAAAACAATACATTATATGCGATCTAGAATCTAAAATCTAGGTTTGTTTCATAAAAAAAGGAATACACCCCATTTATTTAGGATGCAACATTTTTGTTGTAGAGTGTTAAGTCTACTGTATGTTTAGATATAATAAGTTATTGCCCCTATCTGCAGGTGAACAATGGCTCTATGGCTGCTGGTTTTACCGACCAGGTGAAACCTTCCACGTGACTACACGCAAGTTCCTTGACAAGGAGGTATTCAAGAGCGACTATTACAACAAAGTTCCTGTCAGTAAAATCCTTGGGAAGTGTGTGGTCATGTTTGTGAAGGTATATAACCTTTAGATATACAAGCTAAAAGATTCATCACTTTTTTTCATCAAAGTCAATTATTTAATACTATTTGCTGCAGTTGTTTTGTGACTAATCTTTTAATTACTTTGTAGGACTATTTTAAGCTTCAGCCTGAAAACGTCAAGGCAGAGGATGTCTTTGTTTGTGAATCTCGTTACAACGCACGGAGCAAGGCTTTCAAGAAGATCAAAATATGGCCCATGCCACCTAGTTTAGTGAAAATAGTCCCTCGTGACGTACCGTTACCTGTAGTCAGAGTTGCTTCTATGTTTGTCAGTGCTGCAAATCGAGATCCGGTGGACATTGCTGATAGGGATAACTGTACATTTATTGAGAAAGTATGTACCATTTCATTGTTCCAAATAAGAGGAATTAATGTGTGGATATGCCATTTATGATGGTCACATTTGTTGTACATAGGAGAGGGAGTGTGTTTCAGTGGAGGTGGCCAATGGCGAGCCAGGGTGTCAGTACTATGAGCAGCTGTGCTACAACAACATCTGGCTGAAGTTAGGTGATAGTGTCTACATACAGTCACATGGGATGACAAAGCCAAGGATTGGCAGGTATGCAAGATATGTCAGCAGACAGTTCTTATGTTTTCGTCTTTATGTAAACCTTTTTCTGCTGTTTTTAGAAAAGTCTTCATTTAATGCAGAAGTACTGAGTTTACAGAGCGATATGTACCGCTCTTTGTTTATTAGCTGCACAAAGTAATTCAAATCAATAATGATATATAAATGCTGTTTGTGACAGAACTACATGAATGTGGCTGAATGCAATGTATAAAAGCCAAACAAAACCAAGCATGGCACCTAAACAGAAGAAAATGAGGATACGATATGCTAAAAAGATGCACTGATGAGGCAGGAATCTGCATTGGCCAATTAAGATGATACAGGAACATTTGTCAGGTGCAGTTTTAACAAAACGTATAAAGACAACGGCCTGAAGAAGAAAATCACATTTCCCCCACTCATTTACATTGGGTTGCATGTCAGACCTGTGGACATGACAAGAATTATAATTATTCATTATAAGAGTAAATGCACAGGTTTTCTTTAGGAAATGCAATGCTCAGTGGCATAGTCTTGGTCTGATTGGGAAATTAATGGTGGAAATGTTTTTAATGATCCATGACAAGATCCCTTCCTGCACAACTGATCTGTCAATTGCTTTTCTGCTCACAAAAAATAGGGAATATTTCAAAATGAACTTTTTACCCTAATTTTTGTGAGGAGTATAGTAGTTGGAACCAGGTTGATGTACAATTTTTTAATTAATGGAGTCTTTCCCTCAGATATTTCATGAAACATGCAGACACAATTAAATTCATATTTTCCCCAGATGTCCTGAAGTCAGAATGTTTAGCTATTAAACAAAACATGTTTAGTGTGACCCATGAATATTAATTTGCTATTAAAGCTGGATAAACATCTTGTAAATGTGGTAATTCCATAATGTTTGGCTGAGGTGGTACATTTACCTTTGTTTTTGAATGCAAGTTGCAGCTGTGTAGCTATTTCACCTTGTCACTTGATTTGTTCAGAATTGAGAAGATGTGGATGCGGGATGGAGCTGCCTTTTTCTTTGGGCCCATATTTATCCACCCTGAAGAGACCGAACATGAGCCTACAAAGATGTTCTACCAGCGGGAAGTGTTTCTGAGCAGCCTGGAGGAGGCCTGCCCCATGACATGCATCTCAGGTATAGGTCCTCACTTTTGCTGTGGGATCTGAGTGAAAAAAGAATCCCTTGTTTTATCCAGGCTAGAGGTTTAGAAAGCAGTTGAACTGGATGAATGTTTTCGTAATTCTCTAGTTCTGTTCTTATCGCTGAAAATATTTGAAAAAAATTAAGTTAAGCCACCTCCTGTATCAGAAATAAATTTTCTATTTTTATACCTTTTTTCTCTGCTGTCCTTAGGAAAATGTGTGGTGTCCTCCTTGAAAGACTTCATTTCCTGTAGACCTACCGAGTTTACCGAGCAAGATGTACATCTGTGTGAGAGTCGCTACATAGAGATTGAGAAACAAATGAAAAAGTTTAAAGGCCTGAAGAGATTTTCTCTCTCAGCCAAAGTAGTTGATGATGAGATCTACTACTTCAGGTATGATAGTATTACAATTTATACTTAGAAATGAAGATTATTTTCCTTTTGCAATAGTATGTACAACGAACATCCTTTCCTTTCCTGTATTAAAATATATTTATTTGATCCTTAACTTTTGTAGAAAGCCAATTGTGCCCTCAAAGATGCCATCTCCACTGCTGGATAAAAAAATTGAAGAGCTGGAGGCCAAATTTGCAGATATTGAGGACCTGGATGAGGATCTAGATGAACTGGAGGATGAGGAGGATGAAGCACCAGCGACACCCTCTATGCCTCTGAGCCAGTCTGCTTTGATCAATGACATGGACCTACCTTATACACCTCCTCAGGTAACATAATCTGGCTATGCAGTAAACGTTCACATAAAAGAAAAATCATCCAATCCATATTGAAATGTATTTCTATATCGCTTTTTACAAGGGTGCATTGTCTCAAAGGCACTTTACGACTTTAGATCATCTTAAAAGACTGAATGTATAAGGAAGAAACCTTGAGAGGCCCAAGACTCAAAAAGGGATCCATCCTCCTTGGGTGGCCTAGATATTTACTGAAATAGTTAAGTTTTATTAATAGTGAAATTATGTAAATAACAAATAAATTAAATAATGTAAAAGATTTGCGATATTGAGTCCTCTACGGTGAGTTATTGGATCAAAGTGAATGAAAGTTGCTGCACTCTGGTGTGGGCTGGGAATGGTGGGACTGGGTTCTGTTGATGAAATACAATGTGTTGATGATGTGATGCTGAGGCAGAGGAAACATCTAAGTGTGTTGTGCTGGAGCAGGTACCGGAACATCAGCTCGGAGAGGAAGAGAAAATGTACTTACTTATTGGTTAGGAGCACTAACCACTTATTGATTAGGAGTCTATTAACAATCACTTATGCCATGTGCAGCATGAGACGGCAGCAGCATTAACTATAGCAGCATTGCTAGAAGTATGAAAACCAGTGGAGAATCAGAAGGTGTAACAGTCAAGAGGCAAGAGCCAACCTGAGCCATGTGTCCTAGTCTCTAATCTAAAGCCTGCGTAAATAAGAATGTTTATAACCTATACTTATTGATTTGGAGAGTGTTTGAATCTTTAACCAAAGTGGGGAGATTATTCCATAGTTGGGGCCAAGTATGAGAGAGCTTTTTATTCTAGGAGCTGAAAGAAGTCCTGCACCTTGTGAACGAAGTAGAGGTGCTGGATTGTAAGACTCGAGTTCACTCAGATCATGTGGGGCCAGACCGTGCAGAGCTTTATATGTTACAAGATTTATTTTATAATCAATTGTCCATTCTCTTTAACAACTGAGGTTTTAACAATTAGAATTAATTATAGTAGAAAATAAAAATTAGTCTAATAATGCCAGATGTTTTGACCATACACCTCGTCTTCCTTTATTTGTAAAAATTGTAAGAAATGTCCTCCCAATGTTAGAAAAAACTGGTAAAATTTCATCTCCATGTCTAAATTGCAACATTACAGCAAAGTACCTGATCACTGAAAAAGGCTCATAACCAATTTAATGACCCCTTATTATTCTGCACAGTCTACACCAAAAATAAAAGGTCTGTCCAAGAAAGAAGGAGCCAAGCGCAAGATCAACATGAGTGGCTACATCCTGTTCAGCAGCGAGATGCGTGCTGTCATCAAGGCTCGGCACCCAGATTACTCCTTCGGAGAACTTAGTCGTCTTGTAGGAACTGAATGGAGGAATTTGGAGTCGACAAAGAAGTCCGAGTATGAGGGTAAGAATTTCTGATCCTGTTTGTCCCTACTATCCTATATAGCATTTAATTGCAATGTTCCATCTATTTGTTAGAAACGGCATAATAACGTATTTCTCTAGGTATCCCCTTCCTGTCCTGACAGTGTCAGTGACCTTGAGTACATTTCAGTTATCAAATATTGTGTGGTGTTTGTGTTTAGAGCGAGCAGCGAAACTAGTAGAACAGCAGGAGCGAGAAAGGGTCCTCCAGCAGCAGCAACAGCAGCAGCAACAGCAGGCTTCCCCAAGAGCAGGTACCCCAGTTGAGTCTCTGATAGGATCCCCCAAGCACACCAAGGAAATCAGAATTGAGCATCCAGTCACTGTCCAAATCTGTCACCTCCTGCCATCATCAGTTAATACATTATTCATACCCTATTGGCATCCATTTTAGTACTGTTACTAATTTTGTACCCTGTATATTTTTTGTTCTTCTGACTAGCACTAGGAATGTGTACATGCACTGAGTAATGCTTGATTCATTTACTGTTTTATTTGCATGACTGCACCATGTGTTAACCCCACTCTCGGAAGTACTTCTAACATCTCACATTGACACCTCCGTGTTGTGCTGCCTAACTCGTACACAAGTCTTTTTTTTTTGTAGTGCATGACTCGAGACGTATTTGCATGTTATGGATGCATGGATTTTCTTGTCTCTCTCCCTTCTCACCCAAGGCATGATGGGAAATTATGGCCCGCCCTTCATGCCTATTCAGGGTCCTCCTGATAGCATGATGGGTATGGCCGGCACACCACCTCACCATATGGGGGTGTCCCCGCTGCCTCCCCAACACTACTTTCCATCGGGTTTAGCTGGTTACCCTGGTATGCCCCCACCTGGTAAGCAGCATTACCACAAGCAAGCAACCTCACTACCCACTCAAAGCCCAGTGTTAAACGCTGAGAAAAGTTTTGTCTCAATCAATTGTTAAAATTTCAAGTTATTTAATGTAGAGAATGCGATGCTCTAAAAAGTGTTGGTAATTTAGAGAATCTGTTGTTTAGAAATACATTATATATTATATACGTTATATATATATATATATATGTGTGTGTGTGTGTATATATATGTGTGTGTCTGTCTCTCTGTGTGTGTGTGTGTCTGTCTCTGTGTGTGTGTG
>JAVSBV010144284.1:0-15953 GCA_033117975.1 Parotocinclus spilosoma | reverse complement strand
CACAATAAAGGTTTAATAAACATTTAATATGTTACATAGCACGTCCCGTCTTGTAACATAGGGCAAGTTTGTTTAATCGGACCAGCTGGTTATTAGGACCAAAACGATCGCATCCCGATGTGGTTAACCAGTTAACCGGAATCAACTTTATAGCCGTGTCTGAAAGCCATAAGAACTGAATGTGGTTTGATAAGTATGTATTAGAACACATTGCACAATGTTCCAGTCTTGACAGTCTAATCAAATAGTTTTTTTTCTAAATTTGTCCAGAAGAATGAACTAAGAAGAAGGTGGCCAAAGCGCAAAGGGAAATCCTCACTGATGTGTTTCCCAGGTTTATTTCAAACGCCTCCTGCGCACAGTTTCAAAAGGGTCCCGTCTGAAGGAAGGCACAGGGTGCAGACACAATAGGAAGTATGTGTGTAAGACAAAAGAGGTATTGAATGCTATAGGGGAAAGTCAGTATTTCCAGCAGTGCGTGAGTGAAAATGAGACTGAACAACGGTACACACACTCTTTTTTTCTTTGATGCATACTCTGTCTTTGTGCTTTCAGATTAAACTTTGCTGATGCTTGGAAAACTTTCATTCTGAACATCTTTCCTTTTCTCCACTCTTGTTCTCTGAGGCCTTCCCCATCCGAAGTGGAAAACTAATGATGGTTACAGCACAAATTGAGGAGTGGGCAGGTGTCATCTGCTACCGATGAGTGATTTGACTGCTCTGAACTCTCTTGACACCCACTCGGCTGAAACACAGGAATCTGAAACAGCTCCCGAATGCAAACTAATACACAAAGCTTTCTGTTTGTAACAGTGGGCTCAGTCTACATCATTTTCTTTGCCTGTAACCTTATAAAAGCTGGCTAGTTTGCCACAGCACCGTTTTACAAAATGTATAGTAGTCACATTCTACTTCCAGTAATATTAAAACTATTGATACCACACTGTAGACAAAATGTATAACGGGAATTGAAGTGACTTGTACGTGTTTGGGTGTGCGATGCCAGAGAGGCTAACTGACCTTTATTGCTTGTGGAAACACCTGTCTCACACCCAGTAAGAAACTATTAGGGTTGGGGAATCCCCGGTTTGGTCATGACCTCGGTCTGTGTGGACTTTGCTGTTCCTCCCGATTCTGGGGGTTTTCTCTGGACGCTCTGGTTTCCTCCCACATTCCAAAGACATGCATTAGGTTAAATGATTACTCTAAACATCAGGTGCTAGGACACACCTGTTGGAATGTACTTTAGTCACGTAAACATGGAGAGCAGACTCTGCATTGAGAAGAGATACATTGTGGTGAATGTCCTGTTCAACGTTTGTACAATGGATGATTGGCAAAAATCATTGATTGCATTTGGGAGGGCCAAAGGCCATAGTGTGAAGGAAGTAGCAGAATTTGAAGATGTATCAAAACGTCATATGGGTCTACCAGCAGTGACAGAAAAAATCATAGTCAACAGGAAATTTGATTTAGAATTTGTGGATGAATTATATACTGTTAGGTTATATGCTATTATATATATTAAAACTAACAGATATTAAGATTGCATGTGTATTGTGACTGGAACGGGTGTACATATATCTATATCAGATATCAGATAAACAACAAAAGCGTGTTTGTGATGATAAAAGCATACGTGTCTATCTGTATTCCATTCATCTCTTTTCATTACATTCTTCGAAAGCAGTTGCTTAGACTGCTAAGAGAAAGTGTGATGTGTCAAATGTCAATCTCTGACACTATTTCACTTTCTGTTTGGATCAGGGGTCTCATGGTTGAGTCATCACAGAAAAACAGAGACGCACCGCCAACAGAATACAACCATGATATTAAATTAATCGTAACAAGGGTTTGAATTTCAATTTACATACAACAATATTATTACATGCTGTCTTATTTTTCAGCATCTTCAGACTAAAAAACTCTATACAAACAACATTTAGACCAACAGCTAATACTATTTGCTCTCTCAGTTACAGACTGAAGCTGCTGCATGCTCATGAGAAGATGTGGAATGGAAAATGGATCGGTAAAGCGATTGGCCCTGTGATGATGACACGGTAATGATATAGGATCGTACCCATCACTACTCCAAAAGTAATCAACAGGTATTTCACCAAATTTCAGAATAATAAATAGGAAAAGGTGTATAATATCCCCTTAAGCATTTTTAAGTAAAATGTAATTGGTCTGGCTGGTATGTATTGTACCAAATTGGTTCAGCTTCAGAAACGTTTGTTGAACTTTATATGTAAAGTTCACATATCATGAAAAGGAAAAGTAAGTTTTCATATTGTATTGTGATACAGTTTGGAACTTTTTGCTCAAATTTGTCTACTTTGTCTACTACAAATAATTCTAAACTATTAAAACGTATTATGTTGATATATTTTACAAAATATCATAACATGTACTAACAAGTACATGTATGTAAATGACATTTTGTAAACAATTTATAAAATGAATAAAAATGTTAATTAATGTATGAACTTAATTACAGACAGTTTAATTTATTGTATCTAACTCAATTAAATCATCAGGGAAAATGAACACCCTGTGTTTCAGTAATTACTGAACTGTTTAAGTTGTGCATGCAGTGTTTGGTTTACAGACAAGGAACAGATTGTCTTGGACATCAGACTAAAATCATTTTGGTGACCTTATGGCTTAATTATGTTGGAACAATTAGTTTTGTAATTTACAAAATGCTTCCCAGGTTCAATCCCAGGATGGAGCAGCCTGGGTCCTTTCCATGTGGAGTCTGCATGTCCTCCTGTCCAGGGTTTACTCTGGGTACTCTGGTGTCCTTCCACAGTCCAAAGACATGCGTGTTAGTTCTTTCAGTCACTCTAAATTGGCATTGAATCGAGGGTTTTATTGGCCTGCTCATCTAGCCAATAATGGCTAAAACACCGCTGCAGTGTGGTGACCAACGACGTCTACAAGGTGTCTGACAGACTGGTCGGTCCAAGTGAGGTGACTATCCCAGTTAATGGCTTTCGCTTTACATAGATGAGAATCTATAGCAATAAAAAGTAAGACAAAAAGCATGCAAATGGGGACATATTGTTTTTAATCAATCAATGTTTTATTTGAAAAAGAAAGTTCTTTTAGGATGCGCAGTGCCAAAGTAAGAAACTTCCAAACTCTTATTTAAGTTCATTTAAACATCCACTTTAACGATGCTGTTTCAAAAGAAACTACTCTGTACACTTGCATTATTCATAAATGTTTCATAAATGAATGAAAGACATAAATAAACCAAACAATACAATACACCATAAAATGTAACAGGGTTATCAAACATATACACACATCCATATTTAGAGACAAGTTACAAATATTAGGTTAGGTCTATTTTTAAATATATTTGTAATGTTGTGCACTCATCAATATGATCTGCTTACACAGTAACACTTTCAACTGCGTGACGAATAATATGAGCTTACTGTGTACTTTTAAAAAGCATTGCACGTTGAGAGGGGATCTCGAAAAATGCTTAATGTAGTAAAACCAATTTCAAGGAGAAGAACAAATAAGTAACATCAATAAAAAACAAGTAACTTAGTTCAGACAACATGTAGGCTGATGGCTCGCCCTATAGACGAGGTGTTCTGGAAATATCTTTAAAGGTGCATTCAGTGCTTCCATTCCCAAATATACTGTTCACAAAAAATACATTCAATTTGAAATATCCCCTAATGAAATATCCCCTAATTTTGTGAGCAGTATAAAGGGACACATGTAGAATGCTAAACCACTTAAGAATCCGAATGAATGATACACAACAACAACAAAAAATCGTAGAAAAGAGAAGAATATTAGATATTCAGAACAGTCAGAGTAAGGGTGAATGCACTTTATTTGGACTGTATGGCACACAAATGTTGGTCTCTGTTTATGTTTATCCCATCATGCTCCATAGATGATTATAAACACTGCTCACAAAAATTATTAGATATTTTATTATGAGCAGTATAAATACATGGCACATTATTGTGACATCATATGTTGTGTTAATTGTTAATCATTCCAATGTTTTAGTCTTAGTCCAGTGTTAGCTTCTCATGCATTCTCTTATGTCCAAATGACTAAGAATAAATAACAAAGTGTCACATGTGGTGAAATGTTCACATAGTGGTTCATGAATGCATTTATCAAACCACAGTTAGATCAGTGTACTATTTACATTTCAAGAGTGCTTTCTAGGTAGAATTTTTTTCTCACAGTTTATTCGTAGCCAAATCACAAATTCCAGTGACTACCATATCACAGCTTTCACTCTGGTACAATAAAGTCCGGCATATATTGTATTGTCATGCCATCCAATTCATACCTGACCGAATATGAAGATGAATCCCAAACGATGAGCTCAACACAATGTTACAACCTTCGCACAATGAGACTGCTGCTTCACCAAGGAGTTTAGCAGTTAATATTTTTAGACATGCTTCAAAAATAGCCATCATTTCATGATATTTTATACAGCCTCTATATACACCCACAGTAGCAGTAACATACAGACTGGTTTTACTAAAAAAAAGTGGTTAGGCCACCTTGTTCTCAGTAAAAACCAAACCAGAAGTTGTTCTGGAGTAAGAATGGAGAGAGAATAAATCACCATGTACATTTATTTATGTGAGGCTGTCACTATAGGTCCCAAAGCGATTTTACAAGTCAAGTCAAAACCTCAAAAAGAGCAGCCAGAAGTATCCTTGAAATCCCTGAGATCTACATGGAAGAACCTTTAAAAGCAGTGCCAGATGCTGAGATTGGAAATCAGTATTAAATTCATAAGTTAGTTGAAAAAGTTCTGTATAAGAGTGCAAATGTTCTGTGTGACCCTTTTGAACTGGTTCTTACAGTCGAACGGGAAGTGTTCGGGGAGTCCTGGAGAGATAATTCACTGGAGAACCTAAAAATAGTGCAATGCAAAATGAAGGCGTCCTGCTCAAACATCCACAAGGTAAGTTGTGCCATCATTAAATATTATGCTTTTTAGGACAGTTTTTTTCCATCTTTTTGTTGGAATGGCCTGGTTTTCAAACTGTCTCAGCTTGAGTGAAATGGGTGGAAATGGAAAATTTAATTCATTTGAGGCAAAGTGGTTATCTTGGTCTTGTGTAGGTCTAACACAATGAAGTAGGATTAACAGAACATCTGTATTTTCCTTGCTGATGTCACTCTCAATATTCCCCCATGATGTCACATTCAGGATGGCAGAGCACACGGTCCGCTTGGTCCGAGTTTGATAATGCCTAAATATGTGTTAAAAGTACTGATTATGGCCTTTGGCGCGCAGGAAACTTTTAACACTGTGTTTGCTGTTAGGCGTAGTCCCTTTGCCATGAATAGAGACAAAGTCTGTGATCTGTTGATATGGCCCTCCATGATGGTATCGTTATTGTCCGCCTTAATTACGTTGATTGTGTAGTTCACACCTGGGGTCTGGGACTCCAGGGTTAATCGGAGGTAGATAAAATAATTTGCGTCCTCCTTCACTTTAATTACATTATTTTCCTTACTTTCCCACTCCAGATATGGTAAATTGACAAGTCCTAAAAGAGAAATGACTGGGTTAGTGCCCATGGTAGGTCAAAATGGATAAGGACTTCACAATAAATTAGCAATAGTCTTACTTGTATAATAATATGTTATCAGGTTACAGCCTGTTCCAGCATTGCTGCTAGCTTTGATGGGAAACTGTAAGGAAAAAAAGAAAAAGTGATGACTGACAAGCACATATCTCTCCCAAAATATAACTGGCTCCAAATATGAAGGATAAAAAAGCTGTAGAGAAAGTTTGTGAACCGGTTTAGATGGTATGACCACACATTCAGCCAGGTTACCATGACAACATGGTCTGGTCTTAATTGTGCCTTATGTAGCTTAACAGATTCTTTTAATCATCGTTCACAACCAATCACTTTTGAGAAAGTTATGCACAGTTAGAGTAATGGGCCCAGCAGGTTTCAGAACTGATAGCAGTCTCATATATCAGCTTCTGCGCAAAATCTTGATTGATGGCAACCCATTGTTGCCTAATCAGTGCTTAGAGTTGATTACAGTTTTGGAGTTTTTGTTTGTCCACCCTCTTTCTGAGGATTGACCATGAATCTCAATGGGACTGAGATCTGGGGATTGCCCTAGCCATGGACCCAAAAGTTTTCTTATTCATACCAGTGTTCTGAGGCAAAATAGTTAGCTAACCCACAACCCTGGAGTAGTCAAAGTTACATTTATTTAGAAAGTGCCTTTTACAATATGAACCATTGCTTTACGTATTGTGCAGTAATAGCTAAAAATACATGATTTCATGTTGATCAGTGCTGGACATCTGCTTGGAGGAATTTAGCCCATTTATTTGTACAAAATCTTCTGGGATGTTGATGAATTTTCTCCCACAAATTGCTTGTTTGTTTTAATTGTTTACTTTTGTATACGTTCATTTGTGAATAAAAGTTTAAAATAATTGGTAGCACTTGCTATGTCACTTGGCATTTAACTAAAAAATCACTGCCGTAAACCTACCTTTTCTCCAAGTCCTGTCTTCCTAATTCAGCTGTGGTCTACACAACTCTTTATCCAGCTCCCATTGCTGGTTATTGTGGTTATGTTTTGTCATTGACATATGTCTGTTCTTAACAATTTTTGCTCCCATCATTTTATAACTTAACAAACACAACACAGATTCTCTTTTTCCAGTTGTCAGCCCTTTTCAAGGTTTTACATGCCCAATTCTTAACTCTTTATTACAGTTATTTGTTTTTACTGTCTACTCCAACTCTTTACTCTCTGTTCTAACTTGTCTTTACATTTAACATATTTGTTTTTGGCTTTTTTTCATTAACAATACACACCTGTAATTACCGTTACCATCTTTGCCCTAATTTTTCAGCTCTAACATTAGACTTATTCGAATAGGCCTCAGTGCAGCTGGTGCTGACCTGTAAAATGTAAATGCTGTCACCAGCAATGGCAGCAGTAACAGGTACACCTCTGCTGGTACGATGTTGCACGTGGATATTTCAGCTCAGCTTTTTCCATTTAGAACGTGTCTAGTCTTTTATCACTTGGTTTCTGACCACAGGAACATGTGAGATGGTTACTTTTAGTCAGTGGCTTATTCAAAATAGAGCAATGACAGCGACTGGTTCAAAAGTCACAGCAATGCTGTTTAATTCATAATTACACAAAGTGTCATTGCAAAAAGGCCCACCTTCAACATATTGGGACACAAGTATTTGTGGTTTACATTTAAGTCATTTTAGCAGACGTCCTTATCCAGAGAGACTTACAATTCATAGTCTTACAATCCAAGCTATTGTGAGTTAAGGGCCTTGCTCAGGGACCCAACTGTGGTAGCTTGGCAGAGGCAGGATTTGATCCCTGGACATTCTGGTCCATAGTCCAGTACCTTAACCACTATGCCACCACAGTCCCACATGTACTATAGGCTACATATATTAACTTAAAGTACATGTACAGAGTACAGAGTTTAGGTATTTAACAGATGCTCCTCTCCAGAGTGATCCAAATGTAATACAATCTTATGAAACACAATCCAAGCAGTTGTGTATCAAGGACATTGGCCCAGAGCCCAACAGTGGCAGCTAGGCAGTGGCACTAGACCTTGTGATCCAGCACCTTAACTGCTTTTCCACTACTTTAGTATTATCTGATTAAATGCTTAGTAAGTGTAGATACTAGGTATGGAATGGACTTTCATGTGTGTATGAATAATATTTGCTGCTGTTTTTGTATGCTTGACTCAGAAAAAACAACCTGGGAAAGTTCTACTACAGCATATGATTTTCTACTTCCCTTTTTAATAATGAGTCTGGAAAGCCCTTAAAATATGAACCTCCGAATTTAAGCTCAGTATTCATATACTTATTCTTTTACAGACACATTTCTCGAGCGTGAGTTAGATACCAATTCTTTGTGGGTGAGTGTGTCAAAGCCATCATAGGATGAGCAAAACTGACTTATTGGATGATGAACTCACAATGCCTCGTGATGTCAAACAAAAGAGATAAAACAGAGCGTGATTCATAACAGGATATTTCATTACGTCTTATCTCTGTGCTTCTTTCCTGTTGGCTGAAAATGGCAGATTACGCATGACAATGATGCCCTTTTACCATCACACTTTAACTGATTTTAAATACTGTATGTGCTTGTCTTCTACACCTTTAATCCAAACAGTAAGTACTGTGTCAGTGGAACAGATAGGGGCTGACACTTTACCAGTCTGATTCTGTGAGATATGATAATATAGCAAAACCCCTAAAGAAGGCATCTGAAACCTGCTGACTTTCTGGATCTTGCACACACGACCTACATGCTATTACCAGACAGAGTAAATCAATGGATCTTACAGTAACTGTAGTAGTTTCAGAGCACATACAATGCTGTTTTCACCAGTTCTTGTTTCTTTTTAAAGTGCCAGGAATAAGCAAGTCAGCATGGAGGTGTTACTACTGAATTAAACCACTAGTGAGGCTAAAAGGAGGTGATGCAACTCATTCTTCATTTCATGGCTTTATAAAAATGCAAATGGGTTGTTTGTCTCACTGTTTCTTACTGATAATGTACTGCAATCAACTAGGATCTGTTCCATCAACTTAGAGCAAACCAAACCACATACCTTCCTGTACTATTCATTTGTTCCAAACACCTAAAAAAAGCCGTCAGAAAGAAATGCTTCCTGGCATTGTGGACATGTGCCAACTTGTTACTCTTCA
The DNA here is from genome assembly GCA_033117975.1 of Parotocinclus spilosoma. NCBI lineage: Eukaryota > Metazoa > Chordata > Actinopteri > Siluriformes > Loricariidae > Parotocinclus > Parotocinclus spilosoma. The sequence continues at coordinate 7,201 of JAVSBV010144284.1, read as the reverse complement.
CTCTAGTGCGTGTTTTCATGTGTTTCACATGACATTTTCATATATTTGTGCTTTATCATCATTACATTATTACCACTGACTTCAGGGAACTGCTAAGGAAAAATTCCCTGCTCCCAAAAGTACACAGACTGATTTAATGTCAGAATTGACTTTGTCTCAAAGCTACAGAAATAACATTAACATATTTCATATTTCATAACATAGTAACATATTTCAAGCTTATATAAAACAAAATATTATGTAATATAAGAGAGATCGTATAGACTTTATCTGTGAATATACATTTAAAGTAGTAGTAGTAGTGGGTAGGTCATTTGGGATGGTTCCCAAAATCTGGAACTTGGAATTTAACATTTAAATCTTACAAATCATAACTATAGACCTACCTTTTCTCCCACTACTCTCTTCCTAATTGTAAGGCTGTGGTCTACACAACTCTTTATCTAACTTCTTAGTCGGTTATTGTGGTATAGGTTTTGTCTTTGCCATATATTTGAGTTTAGCATTTGTTGTTTCAAAATGTGCTATATAAATAGCATGTATTATTAGTATAGTATTAGTATTAGTATCGATTATTATCATCACTATTATCATTATTAAGTGAAGTCGCATTAATATCACCATAAGCTCTCACTTCCAACTATAATTGACCATCTCTTGTTATTTTGAGTGTCACTAATGCATAAAAGTATTGTGTGTTCAGCTGTGCTGATAAGTAATTTGTACTTTGTGAATTGTTTTTTTACCCTTTTTTATAGTGTGGCCTCAAACAATAAGTCATATTAATCTTTATCTGAATTTGGTTAACTTCCTAACTGTAAAATACATAAACCATTAGCTCACGTTTGTGAGTGATGTAATCGAAGAAAGAGTAAGTCCATATAACGCAGCTAGCACAGTTGATTTTGTCACTCACACCACTTTAGCAACGTCTGTCATTCAGATATTCTTCTTTTTCACCATATTATTATTATTAATATTATTATTATTGTTGTAGTTGTTACGATTATTTGGCCACGCCTGACAACTGAACACTTGGATTTTATGACAGTGACTTTTGAGCACCACAACAACTCCCCACCCAGGAAATGTATTAAAAATAACAATGAATGTATAAAAACAATAAAAATGATAATGTATCTTATTTTTAAATAAGATCAACTTATTAGCTGCAGAACTGATCTTGCGTTACTTTTGGGCTAACTACGTGTCAAAACTATTTCAATTTAATGTCTTAAAAACTATGTATATAAATCAAGTAAGGGACATCATAATAACATTTTAGAGAACATACAAATGGTCATTATATTATGATATTGTGCTAGAATTAATTAACAAAACTGATTTTTAACTTATAGCAAATGAATCTGTTGTTAAAGAACTATAAAACTTGTGAAGAGAGGCAATGGGCATCTTTTATATTTACAGCACCCAACTGTGTCAGTTTGGCAGAGGTGGGATTTGAACCCTGGACCTTCTGCTCCAGAGTCCAGTACCTTAAGCGCTAGGCTACCACAGTCCCATCTTTTAAAGGTATTTTTTATACCTTTGATCAGTACAACAGTTGCACAGTAATACTATGGAACAAATTACAGCACAATGTTCTCTCACTAAATAATAATAAAAATGTCTTTCAACATTAAAACTGTTTATTCCTCATGACAGTTGATCCCCTGGATAAAGTGTAACATATTGTTCACTATGAAATCTGAATGAAAATGTACCTGTGGATGAGGCGGGATGAAGTGGAATGTGATGCATATACCCAGGCACAGAGTGAGAAGCGACACCCAGAATATCAGCACCCAAACAAGTCTCCTCAGCTGATCTACAGGCATCCTGCTGCTTTCCCCTTCATAACACGGCTGGTCAGATTTACACATAGCACACTCAGCAAGAAGAGACTGTGGCTCAGACAAGTAGGTCCAGGAATAAACAGAGTGCATGAGCGAGCGAGAGTGAGAGAGAGAGAGAGGACGATGGAGTCTGGCTTCAGTCCTAGCTTCGGAGAAAGCTGAGGTCTGTTTCCTGTGCTGCCGGGTTTTGAGAGAAACTGCTTGAGGCTTGGGGTAATTGGGTAGGTGTCCAGGAGGAGACATACAGAGTACTTTCCCTGTTGTAAAAAGTAAAGGGGAGAGAGAGAGAAAGAGAGAGAGAGAGAGAAATTATTTCCCACAGTATGGAGGGACGGGCCCTCATCGTGCCACGTAGAGGAAGAGCATCACAAACCAGCTGGTTCCATAACACACCAGAAACACACCTTTAGCCACATTTCAAACAACTCCCCCATCTAAGTCTTATAAGAACATAAATGCTGAGTGCTGAATATAGATCACGCATTTGAGACTTACATCATGTTCAACCCGAACTTCCCTTTTGTTGTTTCTCTTTGGTTTTCTGTTTCTCTTCTGTTCGTGAAGGCCTGCTCTATGGATTCGCCTCTAAAAACAGCAAAACAGAACCTGACCAGACAGTTTCTCTGTTTGCTCTTTATGAGGATTTTATGAGTATTGTGGATCTCGGCCACAACCATGTGTCAGGTGTTTCTACTACACATTTGCAGCCAAAAGCAGGGTTGTCATCAGACCCACTTAACTGTGTCACATAGCCCAGTAATATGCCGCTGTGCCCCCCTAAAGTTACGCAGGTAAAAAGTCCATTTGCTGAGCATAACTAAAGGGCACTGCAGGCACTACATTTCCCATAATACCCAAGCATGTTTATAAATGCTTGAAAGCTTACAGTGTGAACCAATTTTTTGGTTTTTCTCATGGAGTCATGGACATATCCAAATATCTAAAAAACACTCAGCTATGCTACATCCAAGGCACTTATAGATAAAAGCTAAAATGTTCAGTTAATGCAGTTAATTAAGTGTTAACCCACTTGTGTTAATTTACTTCATCTGTTTAGTGTTTATCAGGCTTATTTTTATGCAATTTCTTTTTTCTACAACTGATCTGCAAATAGAGAGGTACAGCTCTGTCCCTCTAAATTCTGTCTGCCCTTCTACAAAAGTATGTAGAAACCTCTTCTAATTGGTGTTTGTTATTTTAGCCACACTCACTACTAACAGATTCATTATACGATGCCTACAAACCAGGATTATTCCATTAGGGGTGGTAGACATTACAGAAATCTATATAAACAAACATACTATACTTATTCCCATGACTTTGGGTGTCATTTTTTGGCTATACTTTGTATTTATGGATGAGGTGCTTATTTAATTTTGCACTGGATATAACTTAAATAGCTGAACTGTCTTACTCTCTGAACCAGAAAGGGGATGGACAGAAGTACATGAGTAGTACACTAAACCAAATACACTGACTCTAGTGTATGCTTTTGGTAAGAGATCTTTGACTGCCAGACATGCCTCTATGACACACTCAAAGACAGTTTACCCAGAGACATCATTGCACTGAGAGAAGCAGGGCACACATTTTAATGAATTGCCAGTCATTTACGCAGGTCTGACCCTAACTCTTAGGAGGTGTTGGGAGCAATAGTTCCATAGCTAGTTCCTAGTCAGAGGCACAGGGTGCAGGAAGTAACAACTCTAGAAAACCTCGAAAATCCATTGTAGGGCACATACACTCACACACTCACATACTAGGGGCTTTTTAGAAACATCAATTAGCCTACCATGTATGTCTTTGGATTGTGGGAGGAAGTAGGAGTACCTGGAGTAAATTCATGCCTTCCTCCTTTTCGCTGTAAGGCAACGGTGCTACCAACCGAGCCACCGAACCACCCTGAACAAACTCAACAACACAATAAGCCTGATACAAATCACAAACAGATACAAAAAAACTAATTCAAAACCTAATTTACATTTCATTTAATATAGTAGAGCCGCCATGCTTGAGGGTTTTTAGCAAACAATGGCCACACCTAAAAACTTAAATACCAGGATTGTTTTTTAGACAAGTGGTACTAGATGTAGCTTCTGCTTGGATCACACATTTTTTGTTTAAATACTATAATTTAAGTGTTTGTAGCACTTAAGCGCAGAACATTTTGAAAACTCACTGTAAATTGGTGCTAGTGAAGTGACTCTGTGTATCGGACAAAATAATGAAAATAAATAAAATATTTGTATTTAATATTTTATTTATCTGTTATATTTACTGTGGCTTGGTGGGTAGAACCGAGAAGGTCCCGGGTTCAATCCCAGGGTAGAGCAACCTGGGTACTTTCTGTGTGGAGTCTGCATGTCCTACCCGTGTCTACGTGGGTTTACTCTGGGTACTCAGGTTTCCTCCCACATTCCAAAGACATGTATGTTAGGTTAATTGGTGTCTCTAAAGTAGCCATTAGTGTGTGCGACTGTGTGTGTGTGCCCTTTGATGGATTGGCACCCCATCCAGGGTTGTCCCTGCGTTTGAGCCCAGAGTTGCCGGGCACTGGCTGGCCCACGACCCCATGTGGATTAAGTAGAAGATAATGAATGAATTAATTTACTTCTACTTTGTTGATCTATTACTACAAACTTATTTGACTAGATAAATTAGGGAGTATTTCCATGCCATTGGTGTTCTAGACTTGCTTAATTCGTGATCGACCCTAGATATTAGAAGATAATCTAAAATTGTTAAGATGCTTGAGACAATAGTCAGTTGTAAAAAGTGCTATAAAATAAAGTACTAGTATTATTAACCTTAATTGACTTGACATTACTATCCATCACAACTGAGGAACAAAACAAAAGCACAGTTCAGCTAAAGGTTTCCATGCCGGCTTCTGCTTTTTAGTTGCTCTATAGTGAAATGGAAATGCACACTTAGAAAGAACAGACGGGTCACATAAAGCAGACCTAAAGAAAGCGGTTCAGTTGTGGCACCTTCATGTTAATGACATATTGTCTATAATCACTCCCTTGCAGTAAATATCAAGGTCTAAAACAGTGCTGTAAAAAATATATGTTTTGCACAACCATTTAATGACTGCCCAGTAACTCCCAGTACCTGACTTCCAAAATATTAGAGGTTAATGTAAATAATTTCCACTGTTTGTTATGTACAGGAAAACAGTTGATGACAATAAAATGTTGGAGCTTCCTTTCTTCCTTAACCTAAACTGTTTTCAGAAAGCACTCAAGTTCTGCTTTTGTTTGACAAATAATGCACCATAACCAAAATAAGACATTGTCTTGCTCAAGCACACAGAGACAGGCATTAGAATTTCGCAATTTAGTATTGGAAATGTGCAATTCGTCTTATTCACATATTCCACTTTATTTATAGAACAGATGGTACAAGTCAGGGTATGTGTCTTGATTTGGTACAGCTATGGCTCAGAAGGCATTTATCAACAACACAGCTGCCTTTTTCAAAAGTATCATCAATCCCTTTATGAAACAAAAAGCCATAACAAGTGCATTTTGCCAAGTCTCTCTGATGCTTAAATACAGTAGTGTTGAGTTGTATACACAAAAAAATAAAAGGATAACACATGGTCCTACTGTGGGCGGAAGGCAGGAACTGAAAATAAGAGAGTAGGCTATGTGTGAATGACAAGACACACTGTTACAAATATGGAGGTCAGGGACTCAGATACATTAGAATTGTGATACCACCAGTTGCACAAACAGGAACTTACATCGAACAGGGTAGGAGAGAATGGGCAGGGGAAACTTGTCTCTGTAGGCTTGAAAGGGCAGTGGTCGTCATTTCTGCTACGTCCTCTTCCCACTCATTTTCCACTTTTCTTATATGTATATTGGGACATCCAGGGCTGCAGCCTGCATGCCAGTATGTTTAGTATGCTGGCATAAGTCAATTCTCATAAATGCATGTTTATCCAATGCCACAGAAAGACAGTGGAAGGCAAACAGCTGTCGACATAGTTCTTTTTATCTCCATACATATTTCCTTTAAGCACAGAATTGGGATATGAGACATTGATGTGCTACATGCCAACCAGGGCTCACTGGAGGGGTGATGATACCCAAGCAGAATATACTGATATCATTGAAAGTATATGGGGTTCTGAATAAACCAGAATGAGGTAGAGATTTCACTAAAGAAATTAATGGATATTGGGCTCCTGTTATATATACATTTATTAAACAAACTATACTGCTCACAGAAATTTAAAAATAAAATATTCCATTATTTTGGTTTTTTTATATTTTCTAATGAAAATGTGATGTTTGCAACATCCCCTAAGTTTTTGGGAGCAGTGTATCACGTGTTTGTTACATAGGGGCACCCCTGGTGAGATGTTTAGTGATCTAACCTCTGACACTTGAGGAACTTTAGAGACTCGAAGAAATGTGAGGACATGTGAGGGATGAGGCCCGGGACTGGGATAACCCAGATGGGCAAACCTGGAGGTGACAGCATTGGAACCCAGTAATCCACTGACTGAGGTCCTGGTTCCCTCTGCCCAGGTTCCATTGCAGTTCTATGTTCCATCCTGGGTCATTGTTGTCTGGGTGTTTTTGTTTGCCTTTACAGGGAGTTCCTCCTTCCTTTAGGTCTCAGCCTTTACTGAGTCAGTATCTTACCTTTAATATAACATCATATCAGATGCAGTGACCAGTTGCTGACAAACACAATGTTTGTATAACACCATTTGTATAGTTGTACATACATTGTATATAGTCCATTGTTGTGTATACTCATTTACAGAGATAATATAAAAAATATAAAAATTAATTAATGTGATGGAATAAATGTAGCTACCATCTTCCTAAACCCACTGCTAAAAAGTACTAGCCTATTGCTAGTGCTAGCCTATTAAAGCAAGGCTAAATAACGGAAGCAGCCAAAATATATGCAGCATCCTATCAGCTTAGCTTAGTTTACCTTGGCTGATTTTTGTTTTAACACATAAAATTTAGCTAAAATATTGAACAAATATGCTAGGATGCATACTAATGCTAGTTAACAATCTGCAGTGCGGTGAGTCACGTGGAATTTGCTGCACAGTTCCCAGGAAATAAGCCCCAGAGACCTAAAGATAGTGGAGCAACACTTAGTTCAAGTTCAAGTTCAAGTAGTTTTATTGTCATTTCAACCATATACAGTAGTGTACAGTATACAGTGAAACGAAACAACGATCCTCCAGGACCAAGGTGCTACATAACAACAGACTTTCACAACATAAAGTGCACAAGTGCAGCATGTGCAGTACAGAACAATAAATACAGGAACAATAAACACTATGCTTAACAATAAACAATAAATACAAA
>JAVSBV010144274.1:0-15955 GCA_033117975.1 Parotocinclus spilosoma | reverse complement strand
ATTAAACTTTTGATCTGTCATCTATGTTCTATTACGAATAAAATATTGACATTTGCCATCTCCACATCATTGCATTAAGCTTTTATTCATAATTTGTTTAGTGTCACAACTTTTTTGGAATCAGCTTTGTATTACGGTGTAAATTTGCTTTGCCCTCAAAATAAGTCAACACACAGCCATTCATTTCTAAACCGCTGGCATCAAAAGCAAGTATGCCCCTAAGTGAAAATGCCCAAATTGTGCCCAATAAGTCATTTCCCCTCCCCATTATCTTGACTCGTTACTGTTACAAGGTCTTAGTTGTGAATAGAGAGCAGTTGTGTTCAATTTGGTGTTATTGCTCTGAGTTTCATACTAGTCACTGGAAGTGAAACATTGCACCTCATGGATCTGAAAAAATTTTTTTGCACTACATAAAGATGGCCTAGGCTACAAGAAGATTTCCAACACCCTGAAAGTGAGCTGCAGCACGGTGACCAAGACCATATGGTGGTTTAGCAGGACAGGTTTCACTTCAAACAGGTTTTGCTATGGTCGACCAAAGAAGTTGAGTGCACGTGCTCAGCAACATATCCAGAGGTTGGCTTTTGAAAATAGATGTAGGAGTGCTGCAAAAATTTCTGCAGAGGCTAAATGGGTGGGAGGTTAGCCTGTCAGTGCTCAGACAATAGACCTCACAGTGTTTCAAACTGGTCTGCATGGCTGTAGTCCTAGAAGAAAGCCTCTTCTAAAAATGCACAAGAAAGCCCTCAAACAGTTTGCTGAAGACAAGCAGACTAAGGACATGAATTACCAGAACCATGTCCTGTGATCTGATGAGACCAAGAAAAACTTGGTTGGTTCAGATGGTGTCAAGCACGTGTGGTGGAAACCAGGTAAGGAGTACAAAGACAAGTGTCTTGCCTGCATTCAAGCATGGTGGTACTGTATGAGTGATGCCGGCTGTGGAGCGCTACAGTTTGTCAAGGGAACCATGAATGCCAAAATGTTCTGTGATATACTGAAGCAGAGCATGATCCCCTCTCTTCAGAAACTGGGCAGGGCAGTATTCCAACATGATGACAGCGTTAAACACACTAAGACGACAGAGTGCTGGAAAACAATGGTGGCCACACAAATTATTAACACTTTGAGCACAATTTGGCCATTTTTTCAGGGTGTACTCACTTTTGTTGCCAGAGGATTAGACATTAATGGCTGTGTGTTAAGTTATTTGAGGGCAAAGCAAATTTACACAGTTATACAAGATGAAAACTGGCTTCTTTTACATTGTATCAAAGTGTCATATCTTCAATGTTGTCCCATGAAAAGATATAATAAATTAGTCAAAATTGTCAGGGGTGTACTCACTTTTGTGAGATTCTGTACGTCTCCAATTGTCACTTGTAGTAATGACCTGATAACCTGACTACATGATACTAAACGTTATTTCAAACACCATACACTATACAGATGTAGATGAAAAATGAGGATTAGCCAACCCTTTAAACCTATTGTTTCCCATCAGATTTTAAAACAGCAAAACAGCTATGGGAATGTTTTGCACCTTGCACACATACTACACCTTGCACACGCCACATTACTTAAACTGAATAATATACACAACTTCTTATATACAGCAATTGTTCATTTGTAGTTTTTAGAACAGTGCCCATTCTCATGTGTTCACACTTCAGGAACTGGGGACTACGGAAGTTCATAGAATGCTGTGAATGGGAAGTTTTTAGCAGTACTTCTATAGGTTATTTTCTCTGCACGTCAACCCTGAGTGACAAGTATGAAGACATTAGCGTAGATGTAAAAGTAAGGTGATTGGTGCAGAAGTACTTGCGCAAGTGTATAGTGATTGGAATGAAAGCGCCTGCACTGAGCTCAATCACCATGTTTAAATATACTTGTACACCAATAGCTATAAACACACACACACACACACACACACACACACACACACACACACACACACACACACACACACACACACACACACACACACCCCAGATATTCATGCTAAACATGGAAAAATAATCAGACGAATAGACCAAGTGTGACTTTCAAGCTTTACTGAGCCTATATGCGTTGGAGAAGGTACAAAATGATTTAGTGATAGTGATTAGATGAAAAATTTGCGAAGCTTACTACAGCCTCACACAGAATTTATAATGGCAGTGTGAATGCAAACCAAAATAAAAAACCCTGGAGAAGCTCCATTGGTGGTAGTTCCTCCCATATTAGAGAGTGAAACCATTCAAAATTGTTATTCAGAATTTCTGCATAAGTTACTTGTAAACTGTCCAGAGCTTCGTGTATGACAAAGATATACAAAAGCACATTTGGCTTGAGTTTCAGGTTGTTTTATACCACACTGAGTAATTCCATAGGGTTATGAACAGATTCTCATAAGTGTATTTGGGAACTAGGAAGGAATGTGTCAGTCAAGTTCTAAGGAATAGAAGAAGTGCGTGCATAATTTTAATATAGAGTGACAGTTCTCATTTGTTTTCTTGATACATTCTAATTTTCTTGTTGAATATGAGTAATGCTGACATGCATATATTCCTGCTTTCTTGTGGGATTTTACAAAAATAGATCAATGGAAAGCTTACCAAGGCAGCACACATTAACAAGCAAGCCTAATAAAAAGGCAAACGGCAAAGCAGACATCCCAACCACTATTAGTCAGGTTAAATTGAATTTATAGCACAAATTTTGGCAAACCTTACCAAATCTTCCTCATGGCTGTCGCCGTTATCCTCGGTCTTGCGATGGCTGTCTGAAGACCGAGTGTCTCTCTTATGACTTACATCAGTTCCCTCCACTGGCCTTTCTCCTTCTATAAATGAGAAGAGGACCATAAACCACATTAACACATATCTTGATATATACTGCATTCCGCAATACAACAAAAATAACAGGAATAACTATAAAATTGTTGAAAGAAAAAATCTTTAACACATTTCAGCACATTTTGGGGAATTTCAGTGACAGGCTGCTTCACCCCAAGTGTGTGATGGAACATTATCATAGGTCCTTCCTTCCTGCCGTTGTTAGAGCCTATAACATGCACTGTTCTCAACAGACCACACTTAACATCACACACTACGGGACTCACACAATGTGCAATATCCCGCAATGTGCAATCATATCCCAATGTTTCTGTCAATAACGTTTTAAATGTTTTCTAGAGTAACTTTATTATTTAATTTAATATTTCTCCAATTCATCTATCTATCTTTCAACTTCGCTGCTATAATAAAGTGAATTTCCCCACTGTGGGAATAATAAAGGTTTATCTTATCTTAAATGATCTCAACATTCACATGGTTTTTTAGTGTTGCCAAGCATAAAATACGAAATCTACAAATGAAAAATGACATATCACATGTCAAACCACCAAGAAAATTATTATAGTCAAATATATCCAACTCTGTATACACTTAAAATGCTGCATCAGACATACTAGCACATATTACACACTCATTTATTCTGGTGGCAAAATACACGAGGCAGAAAAAAAACCTAGACAGGGCGCCAATGTATTTTAGGGCACGGGAAGGAACCAGACCCCTCCACCAGAGGATTGACAACCAAGCCGCCCAGGGTTTACACATGTTACTAATTATTATGATTGCCATCATTATGCCAATAAAACAATGCACCAATGGCGTGAATAACATCAATTCTAGGTAAACTTGGCAGCCTAAATTTGTCCGATTTTACTGATACTTACTGATACTGTAAGAATAAAAATAAAAATGGTATTTTTTATAGTTTAAGCTGAAATCTTAGATGCATGTTCGGAGAAATCTTTTTTAATTTTATCTTTTTAAAATTCAAATGGTGTATATTTCCCCTTTTTTTTAATACACCTGGCTGGATATGGGTGGATCCTCCATAGGATCTGCCATTGTACACCACAAATGTAAAAATTTCAAACTGAAACTTTATGTGTTGCTAACATGATTTAATCAGCATATACAAGTCAGATAGGCCTACGTTTAAACTATGTATTTGTCATCCTTGACACACGTGTGGCCTTACCCGAAGGTTTTATTTATTTAATTTTCAACTGCCTGCTTTGCCTGGCTGTGTGAAACATGATTTCATACCTTAAGAATTTCTCATCTTCTGTTGAAAGAAAATGTGAACAAATGTTTTTCAATAAATCATAAAATGAACCGTGCCATCTTGTCTTTTCATGCCACAACAGAAATTGATTTCTATTTATGACCACCGTTCTTATGCTTTTAGCTCACATGGAAACAGAGTGAGGACTTCAACATTTTGCTAAATCAACATTTGACTGTAGCTGTACTGTCACACAAGTTTAGGAGTTCCTTCTGTTGTCTCATATATGGAATTATACAGCACCTGCTTTTAAAGCAATACCGCTAAAAATCATTTTGAAGTAATAATGCAGTTGGTACAGGAACTTTGTGTCCTGTTACCTGAGTGACGGCGGTTTTGAGCCACTGACCCACTCCAGATGGATTATGCGATTTGCCTGTATATAGTTTCCCATTAGACATCAGTCCCAAAGCCCACTGGGGATTTGGTGCAGTGGATGGGACAATGTAGTCCACATAGAAAAGCATTAACCTTAGCAGACAGATGATGGACTCGTAATTGCATTACTTTTTAAACCAAAAATTAGAAAATGCAAGGGAGTAGAAAAATGGCTAGAGGAAAAAGAAACTAACACAGAAACATCCCTACACCCCCTTGCAAAAATCTAAGCCATAAATCCAGTTACAGATTTGCTTGTGTAACTGTACCAAATGTGATGCTGGCACATATTCGGTCACTGCTAGTCACCTAGAAAATAATCTGTCACATGCATAAAATAATCATATTACATGCTATTACACTACAGTGTTACCTCACCACTTTGCGGTTCACCTTTCGAGGACGAGATGCAACGCGAGTTTTCCAAAATAATAATGGAAAAAAATTCGCTGATTTTTTTCGGAACTCGATCTGCACATGCGTAGTACTTGTTTTATAGTTAACGTATACATATACATGTATTTGAACTTTTACATTAAAAAATGTAAATTATAAAAATATATTCAAAATATTTATTCTAACAATAAAATAATGTTATAACTCATAAAATATTACCGTTTACAGTAAATAGCGCATTTACTCAGTGGATAAATACGCACCAAAAATGAGAAGTCGCTACTTCCCGAGTTTTTGCCTGGGGTGTTGTGTTCGCTGTTTGTAAAAGTTTCATTATAGACTGAATTCATTCAAGCCCTACGATGCCACCCAAACGTTCTGCAAGTTCTACAGCTAAAGTAGTGTATAAATTCTTAAATAAATATAGCGCCACTAATTTGTTGATTTTTGTTTATTGCGGTCGGTCCTGGAACGTAACCCCTGCGATACACTTACATTTGTCATTTAGCAGACGCGCTTATCCAGAGCGACTTGCAATTAATACAGTCTTACAATCCAAGCAATGGTGGGTTAAGGGCATTGCTCAGGGACCCAACTGTGGCAGCTTGGCAGAGGTGAGATTTGAACCCTGAACCGTCTGGTCCATAGCCAAGTTTCTTACCCACTAGGCCACCACAGTCCCACAGCGATAAACGAGGAAACACTATTACATTTCAATGTTTTATTATTGTATTATTATTATTATTATAAATAATAATAATATACTACAATTTCATGTACATGCAAGACCTATCCCCAGTGTTTGAGAACTTTGTTTCAGCTATTGTTTTTTGCAAACAAGTACAAAACTAAAAGACTAACCTCACTCTAACCAGTTATTTCAAAATGTATACAAACATGAGCCCACAAAAACTGCTGGACAATATTTCAAAATGAATATGAAGACTGCCAAAACACACTGACAGCGACGGGGCAAAGACAGGATCAGAATGTCCAGCAGTTCTTGTGGGATTATCTTTATTATTTTTTATATATCCCCTCATTTTTGTGAGCAGTGTATGAAAAAGGTTCTTCTTTTACACTCCTTCCCAAACACTTACTCAATAGACAGTTGAAAGCAGCTAACACATTACTGAGAAGAAATCAATAAGTGGTACTGCCGAGAAGAAATCCGGCCATTAAAACATAATGAGATGCTATGGCTTTCTAGATATGTGCAGTAAAGGCAGTGAGTTTGTGGTCACATACCATACACTGAGCTGGATGAGAATTTGCACACTGCTACAGCAGATTTAGGGTTTCTATTTTCATCTCTATCAATACCATACCAATAAACAATACATCCTCAAAGGTAAACCTAAATAAAAGCCAGGATCCATTCTGAATTTAAGATCCAGTGAGAGATACCTCGTCCACTGGTATATTACTCACAACACAATACTAAGAATGCAAATATCTCATCTGATCTGAAAGGTTGCAATTATGGAATGGAATATTTTATGGTACGCATTCCACTGCAGTGAAGCATGTGCCATTATCATGATACAAGTCTTGTTACCTTGTAATGACAATAACAAAGATTATTAACTGGATAAAATCATGTTTTTTAATTACCTTAAAAGATCTTTAATATATTTGACTAAAACAAATTCAAACTTTATCAAAATCCAAATTGAATTATATTCAATATAATGTTAATAAATTCCTACAGCAATTATGTGGAGTTTTACTGTACTGCCAATGCCTCGTAACATGGAAATAAAATCGTTTTTAACACAGCAAAGATCAGCCTGATGATGTGTCTTTGCAGTATGACCACAGATGAGACAATCTTAGAAAACATCTAACCAAAGACCTACTTAAAAATGCACTAACAATAATGCCCTGCTTATAGCTCCACTTAGATTTCCAACTGGGATTAATTTGGAACCATGTGCTGAACTGAGTTCCATTTTGACTTCAACTGCAGTGAAGTTTTAGACAATTTTCCTAAACGGTCTTTAATTTTAAGTAAAGTTTACAAGTTGGTACATACATTCTCCTTAGCAAGCAAGGCTGATATTCAAAAATAGTAGTTGAGAAAATGCAGAAAAAACATTTCTTCCAATTCAGCTCATAAACTGAGAATACTGAGTGACTTAAACAGAGATGTTGAGAGAACACTCGGTGAAGATGGGAACATTTATGAGATTGGTTGACATTTCACATCAGCACATTTCTTCACAGCAGACTAATCATATCATTATCATCACACCTGTTACAAGTGATTTACAAATACATGTGAATGCAGGTGTCAAAGCTGGGCAATCTATTGAAATCTATTTAACTGTTCGGTAGTTATGTACAAGTCGGGTATTGCCAATTCAGCACCTTGCAATGGTAGTGTGGTTGTGCATGTTGCTCAGTTGAAAGTTTAAATTCCTTATAGGTGGTTTAATTTCATGTAGCTTGTTATTCAACCCCATTCATTTCACCATTTGTTAAGTACAGACTAGTTTTAATTTTAAAAAAGTGTGCAAAGAAAGTGTGCATTTGTAGCTTAAGTAAATGTTAATTTAAGTTCTGCAATGTCATTTCTCATTTATTATTATCAGTTTTTAGTTGCGAAACTAAAAAATGCTTAAGATTATATAATGGCCATCAGCCATTGAGCTTTCAAAGTACTTATCAGCCATTAAAAAATCCATAAAGGTCAACCACTAAGGGTCAAAAAGGGTCACAAGCTAGCATGTACAAGCCACATCCACTTGTTTTTACAAAAACTGTATATTCTATGCCCCCCCCCCAAAAAAAATGAACTGACAATCATAACACCACTTTTAAGTATCACTGAATAACTTCTATAAAATCCATTAATTGTAAAGAAAAATACTGGAAGTGATGAGTGATAATACAGTGATAGTAGCATAAAGAATTATTAGAATACAACTGCCAGAAAAGTGTTGGATGTGTAATTTGAAATGCTGTCCTTGCTGTCTGACCCATTCACTAATGTGGAAATGGATGGATTTGAACTATGTAATGCAGCCAGACACTAGAGGAAATCAGACCTCTACTGTCTACACTTTTGAACCCCGTCCTTCAGTCCATTTGTATATATGTCTATGTTATTTAACCACAATACACAAGGAGGGCCCGTCTCTGTTCAATGTAATGCATCCACTCATTTTAGGGCCTTGACCAGACAACAGGTCAACAGCGTAACCTTCTGTGTCTTATTCCAATTATCTGAAGATTGCCTATCCAATGTTTTTTTTTACGCAAGTTCGTGTTCATGGACACATCACACATATTGTTACAAATTCTCTGAAATAAAAGTCCTAGCTCTTTCTTTTTTCGAATTCTAAGGTTTTTATCATAGTTCAGATAATAGATCATCAGGTTCTCAGTAGTGATGGTTGATTGAAGCTTGGATCAAAATGTTTTTATGTCCTTAATGCCATAAACATACAGAAACATGAGCTGAAGAAGTGTAATATTATTAATTTGTTCTTTCTGACATTTGGATGCTGAAACCTTATCTGATAAAATCCTAACGAATAATGAACTGTACTATAGTTGGATATGCAGTATACTTGAGCAGGTACGGCAACAGCAGTGTGGGATAAAACAGAACAGCAGAATAGGATGCCTTCCTATCAACTCTTCACTTAAATATGCATAAGACATGAGTGAATGTGCAGGTTTTTAGATTTCAAGAAGTGGTAAAAGTTCACTTATGCTCATGCCTCATTCAGAGTGTGTAAGGACTAAAATTTATAGCTGCAGTCACAACAGGGACACACACTTGAAAAGCTGCCTTCTGTTTGCACACTAGACGAATTGGTTGTCATCAGTCCTTTCTGTAAAAGTGCTTAGCATGAACCATCTCAAAACGAGCGAGAGCAAGATGAGAATGAAAATGCCTCATCATCGCCTCCAGAGCATACTTCAACATGTGATAATGCCAGCATCTGTGCTGCTTTGATAACTACTGTCATATCCAGGCTGTTTTTTTGGGCAATGTGAATAAATGACAAAAGTCTGAAGCTGAAACAATCTCATAAACTGCTGGTTTAGATGATCATGTAGTCAAGTGGAAAAGGAATGTGTGCTTTTGACTGATCGCCACCTGATTTCTAAATGCGGTGCTGATGGAGCAGTTTTAAAGCTGACGCTTTTTGCGAATGTTGATGGGCAAAGAGAGTGAAAGATGAGTGGGAGAGGCAGACAGAATGGGAGGGTGGAGAGGTGAATGACCTAAACCTCTCATTGCAATCAGCTGTTACGGGTTTAATGAAATAATTAAGATGCAGTCAAAAGGTTAATGAGAGCCAGTTAGGAGTTTCACCCCTGAGGAGAAAGAATGAAACAGTTTGTGAGCATCACTTCTGCCATCACTATATGACGTCTGTCTCTCTCAGTTCTGATTTCTGCTATTAAAGCAGATAAACCTCTGGCAAAGCATAGTAATAACACATTTGCTCTTCCACTTACAGTACTTTTGCTTATAATGCAGTGTTTTTTTATTTATTTAATACCAGTATGATATTAAAGCTCTCTCTATATACAGTCATCACAAAGTAAGTGGTATTAAAGACTGTCAACATTTAGTTGTGACATGCTTTTTACAGGGACATCCTGTCTTCTACAAAAAGGGCAGGTGTGGGTGGTGGTTCTCATTCCAATCCACACTTGAAAAAACTCAATTTGAAGATCAACACCAACTGATCAAACAAAAAGAAACAGATGGGAATCCAACTTGGCAGGAAGGAAAACCTGCAACCACACTAGTCCAGGGAGGATGGGAATGAATCCTGCTATCCAAAAACATTTTTTTAAAAAACACTGCACAAACAGTACAATAATGAGAGCTACGTAACTTTCAACATCACAAGATAACCACGGGATATTACCATAAGATGCAAATGCTAGTACAGTAGTACTTCGGTACTCAGCATTTTACAGTTTAGGGCATTGTATGCATTAATGGAGTTGTATTGCACACATACTCACTGATTTACATTCTGACAAATCCATCAGTAGTTGAATGTATCATTAACCGACAAGTTTAATATAATCTATACTGTATCATAGTTCATTTCAATTTAATTGTATTGGCTTTTTACAATAGCCATTGTCACAAAGCAGCTTTACACTGAAATATGAACAATTGTCACAAATTAGATTCTATTGTCCCTAATGAGCAAGCCAAATGGCGGACAGTGGGAAGGAAAAACTCCTTGAGATTAAGAGGAAGAATGAAAGTTACATTGAACAGACATAAACAATGAAATTCCCTACATTTGGGCAAAATCATTAACAAAGTGTATTTTTTAGCACTGAAAAATCTCAGATTATTTTTCTAAATGTATTAAAAATGGAACGCAAAAGCAAACTGCGGCAAACTCGAATTGCTGTTGCTTAGCTGTCTGCCACCCGGATGCCCAGCATATGCGGGAGACCAGTTTTCCTTTCAGTTGGCTGTTACCACTAACCTTAGACCCATGATGAATTATTTGCACTAAAGATACTGTACTGTACACATAAAATAAAGGAAAACATGTGACATCTGTACTGAGCAATCCAATCATGATCAGACGTCTCAGCTGAATCAAGCCACATGATGCTACTTGTGTGTCAAACAAATTACAGCAAAATGAGTCGAGAACCAAATTTGACCAGTTCAGATGTGGTCAAGTGCCGATGTAACACTGAACTTTGAAATGGAAACACGTAGGACCAATCTGAGACTGTGGCGCTCTAGTGGTTAAGGTACTGGAACCAGTAATTGAGGGTCCAGTGCTAAAATCCATCCTCTACCAGTTGTCACAGCTAAATCTAAGGGAATAAGGGAACCTGCTAAATGTTGTAAGCATAAATGTAAGCAACAGAACCTCAACCATCAAACCACACAAGGTTAAAAGAATAGCATAGCTGTGTTCTGAAGTGCTAAAATGTAATGAACAGTACCAATAAAATAGGGATGCATTGATATCAGTATGAGGTCCGATACTGTGCTCATGAACTAGTAGAATTACTGATAAATGGCACCCGATATTGATTTTCAGTGTTGAGCAGGTAGACAAAAAAATTTCAGCAATTTGGAAATATGTGACATGTGAATGTTTAGCACAGCTCAGTGTTAAATGATGCAAGCACACTATGTGCATTTCAATTTGCTATAGTCAGAAAGTTGGAATGCAAACCAAATTAAAGGCCTGGAATGAATGGTGTTCTCAGGGAACCCCACAAGGAACTGTTGCAAAAGTGCATATTGTCACGATGAGTGGAATACAAGTGTGACCTACTACCATCGCTCTTAATTTTCCCCTTGGGATTGATTAATAAGATGGGATCACCAGACATCGTCATTGTACATTGTACAACAAAATTCAGAGCGATACCTCTTAACAACAGAAAAAACGGTCTGGGAGTGGATTTCCTGTGGTCCTCTGTGCTGTTCTTACCAACCAGGTCAGGTCTTTTCTGCCTTGTACTGTACATCTGGAATACCATACAGTCAGGCAGAGACAGGCGAGTGCAAACCTGCAATTGTGCCCAGCCATGGATAACATAGACCAGCAATAAGCTCCCACCAGCTCTGTAATGTCCTATAATCTGGGTCAGAGGCAGTGGGCCAAGATTCTGATCACTCACTCACTCACACACGCACCTCACTGCATCACTGACACTGCCTAATGTACCGAACACTCTCCCTCTTTGTTGTCTTTCCCTCTTCTCATTTCTGCCTTTCAGTTTTACCTTCAGTTGCATACCAGTGCCCAAACAGGACTATGAATATTAATACAATTCAGTCAATACTAAGTAGGAGAACTAATATAACAGTAATCCCATTTAAGTGTTATACGTGACAACATAGCTTCCACATGCACTTTTATTTGAAAGTGCTTAAGCTTTGACCTTTTGCAGTAGCAGATTAATTTAATATTTAGCAAGAACATATGATGGTTCTACCCCTCCAATTTGCCCATAGTGATGATGCATTATGCTTTTACTTCTGGAAATTCACTGTACCCTAGTGCAACATCTCATCTGCTTAGGCTTCCTGTTTTTCACCACCTTCTGTGCGCTTTCCTTTGAGAGAGGCATGATGACCTCACAGCCCTCCACGGACACTGTTGGCAACCTGTTACCCAGGCAACGAGCCAGCTCAAGGAAAATGTTTCCATCATGGCCAATAAATGTCAGAACGGATGAGCCAAGATGAAGCAAACGCACACATGCATGCACACGTACATACACATGCTAACTTCAGGATTAAATGGCTCTGGTGAATGTGATGTATTGAACACAATGTCCTTCTGGGATTAGTGCGCGCGCACACACACACACACACACACACACACACACACACACACAAACAAACAGGGGACTGAGAGGGAGAGGGGGTGAAAGAGAGAGCAAGAGAGTGAGAGAGAGAGAGAGAGCGCCTGAGACTGTGGATGAATATGTGGCTTGTTCAAGGAGAGGACATACTGGCCAACTCCAAACCCAGTGAATAAGGTCCAACTTTACTACTTCACAAAGAGCTCCATTTACCTACAGCCTTCAACAACCACAGCTAACAGTGAATACTGGCCTGCTCCCCACTATAGCCACCCAGCCACGTACTGGCCACAAAAGCACACAGACACACACAGCTTTCGTCGACATACTTATTACTGTAGCTACACCTACATCTAATCCTAACCTCTTTTGGCTGTTTACAAAAAGCTGAGTTTTTTACAGACTCGAAAAGCAGTCCTCACAAACCAAATTAGTTTTTCCTATCCCTGTGAGGCCAATTGGTCCTCAAAAGTATAGGATGATGCACGCATGCATACCCTTGACTTACTTGGTCAAGTTCAAGGAATTGTTCAGCTAAAATGTAAATTTACACCATTTCCCTTGCCACAATTTAAAATAATTAAGATTCTTTTGATGCCCAATAATTACTTATTAAGATATGAACTTCACAGCTTAAACAGATAACCACTGATGGAAGTTTAATATTAATAAGACAAAATAATTCTAAAAAAAATTTAAAAAGCGAGATTGGGGCATGGACAAATGCAAAAAAAAAAAAAATCTTTCCCAAATTCCCTGTAAGCATTAAATTAAACTGTTTCCGTTAGCTGACGGCATTTCCTACAGCTTAGAATTATAGTAAAAATGCTCATTACCTGATCTATGACAAAAGTGGAAGAACACTTAAATATAAATTTACATTAACTTTAATTAATTATTTAGTTACTTCCTAAACTCATATGTAGATTTGAATCAATTAATGGTTATCATTTCCATCAAATCACAGTCAACAGAACTCCACCAACGCCCCCCCCCCACCAACCACACACCACCCACAGCCGAATCTGAAATTACACGTAATGTAAGTTAGTGCTCAATTAATCAGAATTCTTCATCTGATCTTTCCGTTAAGTTCCATTCATCAGGAAATAACAGTTAAAAGTTTATTATTTTGTCCATTTAAAGCTTTTTATTTACTTTCTGAAATGGCTTTTTACTCAAAACTCATTTTTTTTGTTGCAGCTTAGCAGCTACTGGTGTAACTACACTGCTCGCAAAAACTAAGGAATATTTTATTGGAAATATTTCATTTTGAAATATGCCCTAATTTTTGTGAGCAGTATATTTATGGATACAACCAACTGAGTACCTGTAAGCTTTCATTTCTTAAACTACACACAGTAACTGACACCAGCTAATCAAATATACAGAACATCCTCCATAGATTAAACAACAAGGGCAGTTTATCAATTTCACCATGATTTAGTCTATTTAAACAGGACAATACACAGTATACTTTTAAAATGATGTTCTATTTTTTTGCTAAGTATACAACAATACATGAGATGCACATTACCTCTGAAGTCACCACAATAACAGTTGGTTGCTGTCAAATGCTGTACAATATCAGTGTAGTTTTGCTACATGCCAAACTCTATCAAGTGTTTTCCTGAAGTCTATGAAGACCCAGTAGACATCAAGTTATTTTCACACATTCTCCACAGATTAAATAACTATGCTTCAAAACAACATTGTTTGGGTAGCTGTTCAGGATGGTATAGCAGTAGTTTGGCATAGCTTTGCATAGCTTTAAGTTAAGAAGTGTACTTTTTAAGAAGGGTGAAAATCAGTGACTGGTCCAAAGTGCAGGCCACTCTCCTGACTGCATGATCTTGTTGCTGATTGTTTTGAGAGTGTCAACAATTACCTCTCCTCCTGCTTGGAAAAGTCCTGCTGATATGTTGTCTGCCCAGCTGACCTCCCCTATTTCACAATCTGACTGCTGCCTCCAGTGAAACACAAAGTATGGCATAATCATCTTGGTTGCCTAGTTCTGGGCCATACAGCATGTTTGGGACTTTGTGACTCTGTAGTTGTATATCTCTGTATAATATTCTGTCCCTCGAGTGAGGATTTACTGTTCTTCAGTGAGACATTTTCCTGATTTGCCCTGGATGGTTGAAACTCACCTGTGTCTTTGCTCAGGTTCTATACCGTTTTTTTTTTTGTTTTGCTTTCTTGTTGCTATTCATCTTCGAATTGTTTTCAATTCCACCACACTGCTCCCCTTGCAATTTTTTTTCTTTGCCATTTTATGCCTCTCCTGACCTGTGTGTTGATTTCTGTGTACTTCATTAAACCTTCAACTGTGTTTATCGTGCCTTTTACATCTGTTCTTTTGTCATATAGATCATGGATGTCAGATGTGACCCATAGTTTCTTGTCAGAACAATGCAAGACAATGCAAGATGTTTGGTCTTTGTTAATTTAATATGTACGCCGGATACACCATCTTGCTAAATGTTTGTGAAACTCTAGTTAACTAGTGAACTTGTTTATGTCTGTCATACTACTGCTAACACTCTCATAATATGAAAACACATAGGCATGCAATCATAAGAGACAAAACAGTAGCAGTAAAATGCATTGTACTGAACACCTCACCGATTCTCAATATGACACTTTCACAGGTTTCCACCTCCAGATCAAGCCAATTCATCAACCTTTTCTCCTTCAAGCCTGAGAGAGTCCATAAAGAAATGTTTTACCAAACTAAAAAGAAACGTTGGCTGGCTTGCACAGAGCCTTGACTCTGTGAGCCATTGGACTTTATCAGACAGCTTTGAAAAACTTTGAGAGCATTTGGTTTAACATCAGTACCCAACCTCTTAGTCATGGTCCATATTCCAATGGATAGTTTTTTTTTTGTTTGTTTGTCATGTTTTTCCAGAAGCGTGTAAATGATGACAAACTCAATACTAATACTTGTGCTTGAATGTTATGGGGTGTCCATAAACTTTTGGATCTGTAGCCAAAAAGCCAATGACAATTCTACAAGATACAAGTGCACAGTGGGTATTGCCAAATAGAGTCTGTGACAGCCTAAATAAACATAATTTAACTGGCGATCAATATCAGTGGTTCAGCCTAGCAAGCATATCCAAATTGTGTAAGCAAAGAGGATCTAAAATACAATTTGATGTATTTACTGTAAAGTGATAGCAGTTCCAAATAGTAACTACCTTATCATTTCAAATGGCTGCCACAAACAGAATAAGTACACAGAGATAGCTGTCACTTCTCACCATCTGTGTGCTAATGGTATCACACTGCTGCTGTAGCCTATAGTTAATGGCTGTTTGGCTAGACTGGTAAAATAAGAAATGTGTGCCTACATAACATTTCATGAAAATGATAATTGTCATGAATAACGATGAATAACTAATAATAAAAGGGCTACATTATGGCATAAAACCCAATGGGGGCCACCAACATACACACTGGTTTAGAACTTATCCTAAAGAATGCATGTTTAAATACGTTTAAGGTAAATAACAGGTTATTTGAGTTTTTAATGTTCAAAATGCCTTTGCTAACAAGTAACATGACAATGATTAGAAATGTCTCGTCCCTTTGCTGTTGAACAGATGTAACACGCATATAGCGTTCAATTATAGAAAAAGATTAACAAATATGTACACTACCGTTCAAAAGTTTGGGGTCACTTAGAAATTTCCTTATTTTTGAAAGAAAAGCACAGTTTTTT
>JAVSBV010144265.1:0-15956 GCA_033117975.1 Parotocinclus spilosoma | reverse complement strand
AGGACAATGCTAGACCTCATGTGGCTGGAGTGTGTCAGCAGTTCCTGCAAGATGAAGGCATTGAAGCTATGGACTGGGCCGCCCATTCCCCAGACCTGAATCCGATTGAGCGCATCTGGGACGTCATGTCTCGCTCCATCCACCAACGTCATGTTGCACCACAGACTGTCCAGGACTGTCCGCCACCTCATCAGGAACATGCCCAGTTCATACAGGCACGTGGAGGCCACACACAATACTGAGCCTCATTTTGACTTGTTTTAAGGATCTTACATCAGCCTGTAGTGTGTTTTTCCACTATAATTTTAAGTGTAACTCCAAACCCAAGCCTCCATTGGTTAATAAATTTGATTTCAATTGATGATTGTTGTGTGATTTTGTTGTCAGCACATTCTACTTTGTACAGAACAAAGTATTCAATAAGAATCAAAGAATATTTAATTCATTTATTTATATATATATATATATATATATATGTGTGTGTGTGTATATATAAGTTATAAAAAAGTTATATAAAAAAGTTCCTTTGTTCTATACATTGTTTTAATTTTGATTTAAATGACAGATCTTATTCCTCTGTGCTTTTCTCTTAAGATCAGTCTTAAATAGGCGTATAATATTTGATAGTAACTGTATCTTCCTGCACCAAAATTAACTCAAATTAAATATTTTAGGAAGCAATAATCACTTCACACTCCAGTGTTCCATAAATTTTTGCTCCACAGCGTAAGGAACTAATCAGTGTCTAATCCTCTGGCTGTTGTCCTGTGGTTTAGTCTTCCCTCTTAATCCTGGCATGTCTGCAGTGCTGCCTGTAACATGTCTTAATCCAGTCGTCTTTCTTGGCACTCAGTGAAGAGTTATGCATGTGCTCTTGATATATGCTTGTCATAGTGACAAATAGAGTCAGTGAAACCCAGTCTGTACATACAGAGCTGAAGATGCAGTTGTTGAACTTCAGTAGAAGACTTTTGTTTGAAAAAGACATTAAGGGGAATGTTCAGATTAGCATGAATTGATTAACTAATTAAAATTCTAATGTGATGTCTTCGTTTGAAAGTCCGTATTGATGTTCTGGCAATTATTATAAAACGAATCAGTGCTTCAGATCAGTGTCCTGTTTAGTGAGTGAGTATGTTAAAAAAAAATATATTTTTCTTATCATAGGGTTTAAAATTAGGCAGTGTTCAATTGAATAAAGATGACCTTTCTATGTGAAAAGTCACAGAAGGACCCAAAATGCTCCATATCATGTGTCATATTGCCAGTGATCCTAACACTGTTGCTCTGCTGTTGCCCTACTCCATCAGAGATGATGCCTTTTCTGATAACCTGAGTCAGAAGGCAGATAGTGAAGCAAGCAGTGGCCCTCTTCTAGATGACAAGGCCTCATCGAAAAACGACTTCCACTCACCGTCTGAGCCAGTACACGAGTACAACTTCAGTGCAGTAATGGGCAGGTGAGTGCTCAAAACAATGTTACTACAGTGCAGTGTTTGACCCTGGTTACTTATAAGATCTAAACATGATTAAGTACAAAAAATAATTTTGTTCATTTTACTACACCTGACCAAATTACAGAATCACTATATGCTACATTACTTTGCAGTTTCGATGCAGTGCATTGTTCATTCAAATACAAAAAAGAAACCCTAGACCACTTTTTTGCCCCTTGTAGGAAAGTGGAACTGTCTAGTTATTAAGTGCATAATATCCAAACAATTTAGTGTTAGGACCTGTATGTAGGGCATATAGGTTTAGACCTGTGTGTTTAGGCACTTTTGCTCAGGTGATGTAAATGCTGAGGGGGGTGCCCCACAGAGGTCTCTGGCTCGATTCCAGGTACAGACTGTATTTTTGTAGAGTGTGCTTGTTTTCTACATGTCTGTGTAGGCTTTCACCAGGTAATTGGACTTCCTCTTACATTCTATAGACTTTTGATAGGTCTACTAAGCTCTCTAAAGCAGGGATGTCCACACTTTTTTTTCCCCGAGAAGCCCAGATATGGACAATTTTAACATACTTAAGGGCTATGTTCTCTCTCCAAATCTATTATTTATAAATGATTTAAAACATTATATTGATAGTATAAAAAAATAACCCATGCATGCAGAACTTTTGGCATAATTGGCTTTACGTACTGCTGCCACCACAAAGTGTTCTTGAGTGATGCCATAGTCCAAATCTGGCCCTGGGGCCAACCTTTGGACACCCCTGCTCTAGCGTGTCCCATTGTGAGTATGTGAGTGGGTATTAAAGTGAATAAATGTTACACGTCTGCTCACATTGTTTGTACATTTACATATTTTTTTTTCATATTATTTATTAGGGCAATATAAATAAACTATTCACCAAAGCACCTTAACTTTGTGTTGTTATGCTTTAAAGAGTGCGCTTGCGTTCGGACGGTGCTGCCATGCCGCGACGCCGCAGCGCTGCTGAAAGTCACAGTCCTACTCGCAGTTCTGACACACCTCCCCGTGCAGCCGCATGTCCAAGCAGCCCCCACAAAGTCGGGCTGAGCAGCAGGAGCCGTGTGGACAGCCCAGATAAAAGAAGACTGGGCACATTTGGCAGTGCAGGGACCATCAACTACCCTGAGAGAAAGTTGTATGGAGATGGCCACCCACTGAGGCCTGTCACTGGCACAAGACATAGCAGCCTGGGAGACCACAAGAGTTTGGAGGCTGAAGCCTTAGCTGAGGTGAGGAACCTGCTGTTGATGTACTAGCAACGTCTCTGAAAAATACATTCCTCTGAGAGCTGTTCTCATTAAATGCTTAACTTGTTTCGAAGTGCTACAGTATAATTATCTGACCTGTAACGAGCACATGCAAGAGTAAATGATGCAAGAGGTCAGTACTATCAGGCTTCAGTGCACAATTCGGTAGCTATGGGGATTATAAGGAATAAACCAACATTAACTAGCATTTTATCAGGGGGTACAGTTAATGACTGTTTTGGTTACACTTACCTAATGGATTATTAATGGACAACATAAAGCATAGTTTAAATGGAAGCAATACATTTAAACAGAGCTATTATGATTCTGTATATTTAATTTGTCAGCAGCTTTGGAATTAATACCCCTGGAAAAATATGGAATCACAACACTTTATCATACACACATATTTTTAATGAATAACAAATAAACACATTAACATATTTTGTTTTTGTTTGATAGCTAAAAATTCTGCCTTTGGGAATTATCCATCAAGCCAATCACATATTTAAAAAAATGTTGTTTTTTTTATTGTTAAGAGACGTTTTTGGAATCACCTTGTAATTTGCATTTCTAAAGCATGCACATGTCTAAAAATGCTAATTAGTCTGCAGTTAAAACTTAGTGCGTACAAACTTTAACAAGCTGTTAGACTTGGCTATGTGATAGAAAATATGTCCCCATTCCTGTCAATTTAAAGGATTTGAAATTTTCTTCAAGAAGGAAATCCAAGCTGGAGCTTGGCACAAGATGTTAGTTGTTCCCAATCAGTTGTGCCTAAGATCATAAATAGAAATAATATTACAGTGAGCTAAAGAGAATATATAATAATGGAGTGTAGATACCAATTGTGAATTCTTCTGGTTGATGATTCCATAGGTTTTTTTCCTCATTTCACTTCATTTGGACAAGATATGCCATTAATTATAATCATTAATTATTATAAACACATCAATTATAAACACAAAATGAGACTGAGTTGGCCTAGTGGTTAAGGACTGGACTATGGACCAGAAGGTCCAGGGTTCAAATCCCACCTCTGCCACAGTTGGGTCTCTGAGAAAGACCTATAACCCACAACTGCTTGGATTGTAAGACTGTTTTAATTGTAAGT
Source organism: Parotocinclus spilosoma (assembly GCA_033117975.1). Taxonomy (NCBI): domain Eukaryota; kingdom Metazoa; phylum Chordata; class Actinopteri; order Siluriformes; family Loricariidae; genus Parotocinclus; species Parotocinclus spilosoma. The sequence continues at coordinate 12,120 of JAVSBV010144265.1, read as the reverse complement.
CCCTCTGGATAAGGGTGTCTGCTGAATGACATAAATGTGAAAATGTTTGATGTCATAGTTGTGATTTGTGTATTTGCTTTGACGTGAAAAAAGAAAAAAGCTGGGTGAACATTCTCCAAAAGTGGTTTTATATAATAGTTTTTGTTCTATTATTGTATAGTACAATTTATTATTATTTATTCTATTATTTTTCTATTATTGTTAATTGTGGTGTTAACAAGTGTGGCAACTTTAGATTTGCTAGTCATATTTTTGTGTAGTTGAGTGAGTTAAATAGACCCTCTGACATTTAAAAAATCCTTTTAGGTAATTGGTGTGTGCTTGTACTCTTGCATGACTTTACAATTATTATTACAATTATTATTATTATGGCTATCTATCATATAGCTTGCTGAGTCATAAGCAAGACCATTGGTTTGAATGAGGGAAGATGAGCAGGATGTTTTATAGCATATGAGGCCTGGCTGAGGTGCTGTATACATGTCAAAGATAAAGTAGAGCACTGGCATATGTAACTCTGAAAGAAATATTACAAACACCAAAGCCAAAGCTCAAATCCCCACCATAAATCTGTCGTGGGGGTGCTGATATCATTGTAAAAAGGAATGAGAGCGTTGGTAAGAAGGACTTTTATGGAGAACTTCAGTGCACGCTCCATCAGCTCTGTTGTCTAGATGCTAGAATGGCTATATTCTAAAAGACCATTATGGTAAATAGCTATAGATATTATGGTAATACCCGCTACTAGTTATGAGCGTGAGTGGAGTGTAATGCGTTTGTGTACTTTGTGCTGATCAGGACATTGAGAAGACGATGAATACGGCTCTGCACGAGCTTCGTGAACTGGAAAGGCAGAACACAGCCAAACAGGCACCGGATGTGGTGCTTGATACGCTGGAACCACTGAAGAACCCGGCAAGCACGGAGCCGGCCAGTCCTTCACATACCATCGCCATTCGTGACCCTGAGGCGGCTCTGCGACGTGGAAGCAGTTCCTCCTCCACCTCCACCGAGACTGTGATGAGCACCTTCAAACCAGCCCTTTGTGCCAGGCTTCCAGGTGCCCAGCTGCGGCCTCCAGTCATGAGGCCACTGCGCCCAGTGCCCTCTCCGCAGCAGCGTTCCAGCAGCTCTGGCTCATCCGGAATTGGCAGCCCCGCCATCACCCCGACCGACAAGAGCTTTCCCAGCAGCCCCTTGTCTAACACGGCCGACAAACACGGCAGCATGTAGCTTCACCATCCCTGAGGAATCTCACAGATATATCATTCAGTCAGCTGACCAAAATCAGGGTTGGGAAGCAATTTTATTTTAGCTTTAGGATTTTCAAATTAGGAATGAGCCTCAAAATAGACCAGAAGTGAGCCAGGTTACTCTGGCAAGTTTTCTAACCTTGCCATGCAGGATGAAAAAAGTCGTAAAAGAATAAATGTTCGTACTACATACAGTAGGATCCAGAGCCCACTACGAAGAACGTATGTCTTTTCTATACTTGTTTTAACATAAAGTAGTGATAAAGTAGTAATATAATTTACAATAACTGTACAGTGTTGTGTAGATACTGTATTTTCCAAGAGAAAAGAGAAATTGAGTTCTAGTTTTGATTGCCGTTTAAAATTAAATTTGATTTGCAGTTTTAAGTCTTAGGCCACCATTAGATTACATATACTATTGTTTTAGCAATGGAATAAGAACCATAAATAATTATTTATCAGTCTGTTTATCAGAAGAATTCCAGGGAATACTGGGAATTTGTATGCTTTAATGAGAAATTGAAGACATGAAAAAATAATCTTCTATAGACTAGAGTGACAACCAGGTAATCTGAGCCATAGCAGCATCTGGCAGCTTCATCTGGATACCATGTTAACCCTTTTGCAGTCAGAAGAAGCTTGATAAGGATTTGTCTTTCTGGAAGGGTTGCTGGCAAGAAACCACTTTTCAGAAGGGCATCAGGGTGAAAAGCTAAGATATGCTAACATTCACAGAGACTGGAATGATGCCCACAATACTCTTGCTAAAACAACACATCTAATGGGGGCCTAAGACTTTTGCACAGTACTGTACTTCAATTTGAATGCACTCTTAAATAATACATGTTGTAATACATGTATTTTTTATAACTAATTAAATAAATGTGCTTCTTTGTAATGGCCTCATAGCTTTTGGACCCTACTGTTTATATAGTGCTGAGTAAAAAAGAAGGGCAGTACACACATATAGAACATTACCTATATGTGTATATTAAAATAGTTTGTATCAACAACCTGATAAGTCATTCTCATTTGCCTGAATAACTCAAAGTCAGGAAGCAATAGAAAATGACACAATTTCTTAGTTCTGTTCAGCCAGAGGTGGTGGTGTCTTTTCTCAGAAAGCCCCTAATCTGAAGCACACCATCACTCAAAGCAGACTGTCTTTAAAATACTGCCCATATGGGCTGATGTAAATAGAGATGTACTGTACTTGAACTGGTAAAGCATTTTGTTTTGTAGTATAAGGGATGTTCAGTTACATAACAAATGTTGTAAACATATATGAGATGCAGAAATAGAGACTGAAACCAATGTTCATTACCAACTAATTGTAAGAAATGTGCTAAAGTTGTAGTTTAAATTGTATATAATTTTTAACTTTTTTTATGTCAAACGTGTGTCAAACGTTTAGAGACAGAACAGGCAAGAGCGGCATTTATCAAAACACAAACTGTCACAAACAGCAAGCAAAGAAAAATCTCTATAGGTGCTTCACGTTAGATGTGTCTGAGCCATTGCTTTTCCTTCTCACTATATGCAACTTTTTGTTTTAATTGTAATAGCACTTCTTAAATTATCAGATGCTTAAAGCATTACTACAGATGCCTAATTAATTACTTTTTTTCATGAATATGTTCAGGTTATTTTCATAGATTTGTCAAACACACATTTTTAAGTGTTAAACAATGCCTTTAGTCAATATAAATCATTTGCCAATGAATTGCATGTAAATATGCTTATATATTCTGCTCTAGAATGATTGGAACCTTAACGTTGTACAGAATATACAAGCGAAAACTATACTTTTAGTTAAAAGTGTTTATTATGGTTTATTAGGGTGTTTGCCTAAATGCACCCGTATTGTGTAACCACATTTCTGCACTGCTTGAAGCCTAGTGAAATGTGTGTATCTTTGTTTGTGCTTGGACTGGCGCTTGATAAGGGGGCTTGATTTCTAAGCAATATTAAAAGTGCAGTGGGTAGAAAAGTCAGAATTTGATTAAGTTATTTAAAATCAAACTTTAGAAAACCATTTTCAAGGCTCATTTCTTGGAGCTTGCTTTGTGCACAGTGTCATGGTCAAGGATTGACTGTTGCCACAAATTTAAATAAACACTATTCTCTAAAATGACAGTGTATGCTGTAGCTAAGGTGTCTGGTTTAGACCCTGAAAAACCTCCTCCTTCACCAAATAGGGGGCGCTGTGGTGTGAAACTGAAATAATAATGTTGCCATTTTTCAAACTGAATTTCTTTTTTCAGACTGCTAGAAATTGAAGCAGCATCAATTACTCCAGAAACTGTATCACCACTGTTCCAGAGTTTAAAACTGTGTTCACACCGTAGATAAAAGTGGACAAACATCTGATCTTTTTTATCATATGTTACACAGATGTACAATACTCACAAAATTAGAGGAGATATTTAATTATGGGATATTTCATTTTGGGCACAGGAAAAACAGCCTGGATATGGTATTGTCATACTGTATTTGGTATTGGATCTGATTAATCTCTGATATGCGGCAATGCGACTCTAAACAGCCAGATTTGACTTCACGTCATTTCAACTGGATATTCATCATAAGTGAATGCTGAGGAGCAAAGGCAAAATGGATAACAACACAACTGGTGTTTTCAGTAAAGTAACAGTTAGGGGTAAAGTTAAATGTTAGGGGCGATGTCTTTGTGCAAACAAAATTAGAAGGCACAAATCACAACCCTATGGAAATGGCTGAATATGGACACAGGAGGACTTAGCAGAGTGTCAAACGGAAAATAAAAAACTAAAAGCTGCTGTGCAAATCAGGCGTGTCACTAGAGATTTATGAACAGGGGATCTAGATGTAAGGTCGAATCTATGAGGAAAAAATGACCCAAAAGGGTATTATGAAACTAGCATAAAATTAAAAACATACACCTGTATGGAGAAATTGTCTCTAAGCAGCACATTTCTTTGAAGAGACAAAGTGTAATTAGGTACATTAAGTAGTTTATTTAGTTAATTAATGCTTATTAAAACATAACCAAAAAATGTATTCTCTTTAATTGGCACCCCGTCTAAGGGTTGCTCCTGCCTTGTAGGCACAGGTTGACCCGCGACCCCATGTGAATTATCATTATTTTTGTGTTGAAATTACACTTGCCTTGAGGAACATCCGCTCACACCGACACCTTCTCCCTCACACACTGAGTGTTGCATATTTTAGATTAGTGCTGTAGTGCGATAGTCTGTCACAAAAGAAACATTTAAGCCTTGCTTTAGTTTTCAGGGACGGTTTGGGGCAGCAGCAGCACCACCCTCTAGTCGTAGTGGGTCAAATTTCATTACATTGTGAATATAGAGAAAGATAGCACAGTTCAATAAGAGATTCATGGTTTTTTTTTTCTGGGAGGAGGGGGCTAGAGAACATTAAATGCCTAAAAAATGCCTAGCGATGTTCGTGGTGTGCAGTAGCTTAATTGCAACTTACTTTACACTGGTCCAGCCAAGACTTGCTTTGTAAAAGCAATCAGAGATCAGAAATGCGTGTTTTAGTGATGTTTTAGTTATTGCTATCAATAGAATGATATAAACATGAACATATGAATTACTTATTAGGTTATAAGAAATATTTTTACCTCTAACATGGATTTAGTAATAGGAAAATCTGCTAATTCCAGATTGATGTTACACCCAGACAATACAAACCAATTTCCTACAGGGTGTATATCTCAGCTGCCCCCATTCTGTCATATCATTTCCATTTCATCTTCTGCTGGTTTCCAGTGGTTCCCCCCACCCACCCCCTCTCTCCACTGAAGAGGAATTCTCAGTGAGGCATGAGGATTGCCCAACTGACCCAATTATCAGCCTCAGCCAGCCTTTAGAAAATAGACCATTTACACCATAGATTCTCATACATCTGCACTTTTGCCTTCTCGTTTGCCGGCTCTTGCCTGTTCAGCTTGATCTATAATGTGTAAATGTGTGCATAGTTACAAAAATCTTTTCAATGTGATGATGTGTTAGTTTCGAGCCCTTGTCTTAATGCATCAACAGCACAGAAGTCTTGTCTTTCTCTATCATGCTATTTAGGCCTTTGAAAAAACACGCACATTATCTTTGTGTCTTAGCCCTGATTAATGTGCCATACTTAATTTTTTTGTTTGCGTTATGTTGCATTTTCTTAAACTGAATGATGTGATGCTTATCCCACTATTCACACTTTTAACTACTTTTTTTTACTAATCATTTTCAGATTCACTAATCTCTTGTCTGTGTTAGCAATGAACAATTAGTGGTCAATACAATTGTGCATGTGCTTCTCTGAGACAATGCAGCAGTGCCTTCCTCAGATTTACCATATGTCATTCTTTAATAGGAAATTATTGTTGGAGATGAGGAATAAGGGTTATTAAAAGTTTTTTTTGGTTAATAAGCTGAATATCACAATGACAGTATAAGAGCTTGAACAATGTAATTGAAGTTAATTTTATTCTATTAAGAAAACCTCTGCATTTCCTTTCTTTATAACAGCATTGAAGCTTCTCCTACAATGCTTAATCATACTTTTTACACCAAGTTGTCATTTAATTTTTTTTTAATTGGTTACATTTATAGACACCCATGTATTTATGCATTGCAGTTAGTTAAAAGAAAAGTCTTTGGCCGCCATTTGATTAGATATAGCATTGTTTCAGCAATGGTATAATGATCATATGATTATTTTTTTCGTCTATTTTCTTAACAAATAACAATCAGAAATATGCAGGAATTTGTATGCTGAATAAAACAACAAAAAACAGAAAAAATTCCCTTTTTGCAAAGGAAGTAGAAAAACAAAACATTTTTTCACAAGGTGAAATGGGTGAAAAAGCTTTGATATGCTAATGCTTACAAATACTGTAATGAGTGGAAAGAGTATTATGGAGTGACCAAACCCAAGTTTGAACTTGAGTCCATTAATCAGCAGTGTGTTAGGTATGGTCATTTTGCAATTGCTAAAACAACACATTTAATGGTGGCCTAAAACTTTTGCACAGCCCTGTACTGTAGGTGGTGTTAAATTCTAGATTGCAGCCTTGTAATCATTTTAAAATCTCCAACCATGGTCTATGAGGAATTTGGTCACTAAATGTTCCCCATTACAATTATGGTTGTTTTAAACAAAACTGCGGTCTTGATCTTTTGATTTAATATTTATCAACATGTAGCTACATATATGGATTTTTTTTAACCACTCGGTTCAGCTGAAAGTAATCTTATTAAGCACTAAATTATCTGTAGCCTTTTAAAATAATCTTTTACAAGGATGCCAACATTCTGTAACTGACTGTATAAATATAGCCCGATAGATCGATAGATAGATCGATAGATAGGTCGATTCTAAACAGAGACAGGAGCAGCATTTACATATTACACCGGGCTGCTTCAGGTTTCCTGCCGCTTGACAATACATCAGTTGTTGTGTTACTGTGTAGCACTGTGAATGCATGAATCATGAAGCAGGTGCATTTTCACCTGACTTGTTGTCACTTAGCTTCTCTTAAAAAAAAAAACCCTTACAGTACTGTAATCTGCAGCCTTCATGCACTGCCACCTGGGAGCCAGCTCCTATTTCACTGTATTAGAGAGTGGAAAACATGTTTGTTTAACCGAAGGATATCAACACATTTTAACTGAACATGCAATTTCCTCACAATTTTTTTGAATAAAAAACTTTTCAAACTGAAACGCGTCTTAAAATATAGGATGTGTTTCTGTTAATCCAGACTCTGTAAGAGGAAGCGTCTGACTAGTGAAAATAAGGATGTTTCTATATTTTACTTTTGGCGTTAGATGTGAGTAATAAGCATGGCACAGATGAAGAGACAGACTAGATGAATTCTAGTTCCATCTAAATTCCACCAAAATCACTGACATTTGTTTTTCAGCCACCACATAATGCACTACCATCTTTAATGGAGATAGTGAACAAGCTCATAGATTCATGGCCCTCCACTCTGATGTCATATTGAATTATTGAATTATTATATTATTTAATATTATTATTAATATTATTATTAATGATCCAGTTGCCTTTCTCTGTGGCCTAACTGAATCCTAACAGTGATGAGCATGAACAACAATTTCCCTTTGCATGGAAAATCACTTTTCAGCTCACCCAATAGATTATTACAATAACTTGTAATATCATAATAGATTTATTTGGATTCAGGTCTGGTCTCTGGGTGGGCTTTACTGTGGGTTTGGTGTTCTGTTGGTGATGTGCAGTGTTGATTGTGCGCCAAACATACCTTTTGGAATTATGGACAACATTTTTAACCTTGGTCTCATTAGACTATAACACTTTTTCCCTATATTCTTTGGCAAACTTCCAAAAAATATTTTGCATCAATGTAGCCAGGCCTCAATGTTTTTCCTGTAACAAATCTAGAAATGAAAGAATATGGGAGATTTTTGTCACATATAATACACAACCAGTGCTACATGTACTTACATACTTTTCAACAGACTTTACAATACATTACTAAAGTGCATTTCTACAGATGATATGTAATTTTATCTTATTTTCCAGTAAGACGCACAATCACAAAACTGGCTTCCAGTTCGTGGCAAGGGCTAAAGTTATGTGGTACACATAAAGCCCACACAAAGCACAAATTCTTCCCACTGAAAACATGGTCCCGTCTCTTAAAGAACGCATTATACAGATACAGATCTTAATTTGGAAATTCCTTACAACAGAATAGTTTATTCAGGCTGTTTTGCATAACTGTTTAAAGGTGGAATGTAAGAACTGCCCTCAGTCTTTATTATAAGAGAGGTCTGAGTAAACATTTTTGGTTTCTAATATTATTTTAGTACAGAAGCATATCCAAGTTTTTAATCTTAAAAGTATCATGCTACTCACGTTCCTCTAGCTCTTTGTAAAACTTTTAGTGCAATTGCAACACTTACCTTTCTGTTTGCAAATAGAAGAACAAAAAGACCTATGATCTTTAATGTGATGTATTTTTTGGTTTTCCAAAAAGTCTTTTATCTGCTTGTTGGCACATCTTTTTGTTGATTGTTTATAATCTGTAATATCAATGTTGCATTTGATCATATCTTGTCTACTGCCAGGCATGTCTGTAATAAATTCTCATCTATTAGTTTGCTGGCTTGTGCTACATTTTGGACCGGTGCGTATTAGAAGTCGTCACTGATCTTGATTACAGCATACTGCCATTTTTTATTGATTGACCATCTGTCACCTGTAGATCATTGTTTTTTAAAATAACTTTCTCTCATCCCTGTCTTTTCTATGTATGACCCGAGACTGTGCTGCGCAAAAGCTTTGACTCCCTGCTGTCTATATACTATCCAAGCGATGCATTGCAGTATGTAAGGCCTACTCTGATCTACTATGGTACTTGCACGATTACTGAGGCACTTGATGCACCAATGTAATTTACTTACTCTATATAGACTGTAAATTTTGGGAGAATTTTGTTAGTTTGGGGGTGTATGCTATTATGGGAGGGTATTGTATGTATGCTAACGTGTATGTATGCTAACTTAACATTCTCCTTCTCTAGACCCAGCACTCATAAATCTAAACTTGCCATTAAACTTGTACTAGTGGGATGTGAATAATGACATACTGTTTCTGCCCTTCTATTAACCATTGTGTCTAGTGATGCTGTATGTTAGAGTGTTTGGATGGTTGAAGCATCCCTTTGTTGTAGGTTAACTGTATACCATGCCACTGTTTGGATGTGAAGAATTCTTGAATCCAAAAAATAAAATAAAATACATTTCAAAAAACAAATTACCTCTTACCTCTTATCAGAGTGGTACAGTACATCCTGACATCACTATCATGTTTATGGAAGCATATCTTTAATTTTATTGAGCTCTGGGATGGAATGCCAGTCCATCATAGTGTCCCATAACCACACCACCCGATGTTGACATTCTAAGTCAGGGTTCGTACTCAGGTTTTTGGGACCTGCTGGTTTCTGCAGTTGGCTCTTACTTCTGAGTCACAGGAGCTGCAATACTAAAAGTTGAAAACACTCAATCTACGGTAGTTATTTGATTTGTACTAAAAAAAATTATTTATTTTTTAGGTGACAATATTTTGTATTTTTACACAAAAGAAGGTGCAGCAGTCACACTAGCTCATTACCACAGAGACAATATTTTAAGTTCAAGTATTTGTCTCCATACAGGCTTGTTTTTACTGTAGAAGTCCACCATTCAGAGGTATCAAGTTATAGGAGTTATATTAACGTAATCCTGTTGTAACGCAGACAATAAAGAGACATTAACCAGTTCAGTCCATAAGGATTAATTCTCACTTGAGAAATTCAATTGGTAGCCTGGCCATTAACTTGACCTGAAGGCCCTGGGTTCAAATCCCACCTCTGCCAAGCTGCCACAGTTGGGTCCTTAAGCAAGGCCCTTAACCCATGACTCTAAATAAGGGCGTCTGCTAAATTCCATAAATGTACCTTAACCACTAGGCCCCCACAGTCCCTAGTCATAGTCACCTATAGAATAATGGTTATTTGTAACATCTGTGCATGGTGAATCTCGTTTGAATTTTTTTTTTGGTGCATTTATGAGTCTGTTAACGGACGTTTCTAGTGAGAACGTCGTCTTTTGCTTCTGTTTTTTAAATCTTCCGCAGTAACACGCTTAACCCGAAACGCGGCCGTATCTTTTCTTGGCCTTGTGTCAGACCGGGCACCTCGGCCTCCTCGTTCACACACAGATGGCGAAGGACTTCCCTTTCATGAATATTTAAAAGGCAGCGCACGGTCCAGTTGGCTTGCTCACTGACGTGTAAAGGCAACTGGTTAAGTGTTAAGGGCGTGTGTGATTTAATTAAGAGACTCTTAATTAAGATTCAGTCTTTGCCTTGATGTTAATATGGAAACATTTTCTAGCAGCAGTGACAGACGGGAGTAGACGTCTATATGTAACCCCTTAATTAAATACTCGTAATGCAGCCTGGTTACGTGTTTTAACATTAACGTCTTATGCTGGATTAACACACTAACTGCTGGCTTTATGCTTTCCTAACCTGGGATTGCTCACGTGAGTTGGGTTTCCCAAAAGTTACCAGATCGAAAAGAATTCAACACAACACTTGCCATGTGCTAAAGCTTGGCCACCTTTCGGGGTCGCCCACTAACAAACACGCTTTATTTCATAGGATCTAATTTATGTTTGTTTTGCTAATGTCGCGTTTAGAAAATTACCATGTACAGCGCTTTGCAAAAGTCTTAGGCCTCCATTAGATTTGTTGTAATAACCATATTTAACATACCTGGTTTAGTCAATCCACAATTCTATTTTCCACTGATCTTAATTACAAGCTTTGTGGGCTTTAGCATATTTTTTTAGCAAGCCTCTTTACCCCAAATTGGTTCCTTGGTTGCTACCATAACAAAAAGGCTGTCCTTGATCAAGCTTCCAGGTCGCTCAAGTGTAAGGGGAGCTCACACTAAATACAGAATACAGAAATAATTAAATATGGTCATTAAACTATTGCTACAACAAATATACATCACAAAAATGAGGGGGTGTTTCAAAATGTTATGAAGTGATTAAAATTTAATTAAACAACATCATCAGAAAAGCAAATGAAAAATCAAAGTTCAATTATACAAATGAGATAATAACTCAATTTCGGTGATTGAGTAGCAAGTGAATTAAACTGAACGCGAGTGCCCCCACATTGACTGTTCAGTAGGATGTATGGTCACCCAAAGGTGCCAAAACACACTGACTAGTTCTTGTAAGATTCTCTTTGTATTCCTTTTGAAATATCCCCTCATTGTTGTAAGCAGTGTTAATCTATTCTAATGGTGGCCTAAGACTTTTGCACTCTACTGTTATTTGATCAAGGTGCCCAAATTTGACCTAAACTACAAAAACATATTTTGCTCAAGAAGTTAGAAATGGTCCGTTGTGATGGTACATTGACGTATTTAATAGTTTTCTTTACATTTCTAGTGTTTACACCTCAAATGCTGTCCTGTCATGCGTATGCATAACAAACAGACATCCGCACGGCTCAGTAAAGCAAAACAACATGCTAAGCGTTTAGTGCATAGTTTATTTACATAATTCCTCAGTGGGTAGAGCCAGCTGCTGAAAACAGCAGTGTCAGAGAACCTGGGTTCAGTGGTCGGGCTTGCTGGGAGTGTCCTCATGGAGCTGATTCCAGTCCTGGTAAATGGGGAGGGACCTGTGCTAAATCTAATATTGGGCAATGTGCTGTGGCGACCCCTATTGGGCGCAACCAAAAAATGATTTATGTTATGCTTATGAACACGTGAGCCAACCAACTGATAAACTGCTTCTAAACTCATCTTTGTGTGCCAGTCTGGCTTTTAAAAATGTAAACATGCACCTCCACCCAAGGTTAAATGCACATGCTAGGCTTTGGTTATGCGGGGCCCTGGGAGCCAATCTCTGAGCAGGATGTACAGTGGATTTCTGTGGTTTGAATTGACATTTCGTTCATCCCTAATCCAGTTGACTGAGCGGGCCATGCCAACAAAACTTTCCTGCTGAGGACACATGAACCTACAGTGACCTTGTGGCCTGTACTAAATTATACTGATACTCACTCATATGCTCGACGTAATTCTACTCAATATTGTATTCATATATATACTTCTATGCTCTAGTTCTAATTTTCTAGTTTATTATAATCCTTGTAATGGTGTATTATGTTCACTGTATCATAATCTAAACATACGTTCCAGGACCACCTGCAATAAACGAAAATCAGCAAAGTACAGAAGTTATATTTATTTAAGTATTTCTACACTATTTTAGCGGTAGAACTTGCAGAACTTTTGGGTAACATCGTAGGGCTTGAA
>JAVSBV010144256.1:0-15956 GCA_033117975.1 Parotocinclus spilosoma | reverse complement strand
TTTTTCACATGGTCATAATGGGGTATTTTGTGTAGAATTTTGAGGAAAGAGATTAATTTATTACAATTTGGAATAAGGCTTTAATGTAACAAAATGTGGAAAAAGTGAAGCGTTGTGAATACTTTCCGGATGCACTGTACAAAATTAAAATGCCAGGACCCAGGGTTTCACACTAGAACTTTTTCCTGAGCTGCATGCATGCTTATTCACATCACTGGTCAGTGTTTGTTTGTTTTGTTTACTTGTTTGTTTAACGTTGCATCAGCATCAGTGGCTTTACATGTCAGGAGCCAGGCTACATTGATACTAGTCATACACATTCACACTAAACAACTTGCCAATTTAGAGTCTTTGTGATTATGGGAGGAAACTGGAGTACCTAGATAAAACTCATGTGGACACAGGGAGAACATACAGTTGTGCTCAAAAGTTTACATACCATGGCAGAATTTGTAATTTTTTGGCTGTTTTCCAGAGAATATGAATAACAATACAAACACTGTTCTGTTATCCATGGTTAATGGTTGGACGATGCCATTTATTATTGAACAATTGTGTTTGCCCTTTTAAAATCAAAATGAAAACTACCCAAATCACCCTGATCAAAACTTTACATACCCTAGTTCTTAATACTACATTACATTTAGCCATTTAAACCTGCATGTGTAAATTTGTGTGCATGTTATAATGCCAACTTTAAGTAAAACTTTCAGGGCATGTAAACGTTTGATCAGGGTGATCTGGGTAGTTTCTGTTGTCATTAGGATTTAAAAAGTCCAAACAATTGTTTGCTAATAAATGGCTTCACCAAACCACTAACAATGAATAAAATAATTCTGTTAAAAATGGCCAAAAAATTAAAAATTCTGCCAGGGTATGTAAACTTATGAGCACAACTGTACAAATATTAACAATATTAATAATTTAATTTTAATAGTGATAAAATTCCTTCGACAAAATGAGTATTTAACAGGTTATTCCCCAAATTGTTGCACTAAATAGCATTAGTGCAGTTAATTTTATATCAGGTTCACACACAAACCTTTCAAAGTCTGATTCACAGGAGCTCTTGCTCTCATCCTCCTGAGGAATGTGCATGTCATACACACTGCACTGGATTGCCTGGGCTACAGTATAGCGTGTCTGGCCTTGCACACATGCCTTCATTTTGGCTATGCTCAACCTGGACTGCAGAAACAGGTGCAGATGGCTGTCTGACAACAGCAAGGGCATCTTCAGTACTCTACACAAACACACACATTAAAAAAACCCATAAATAACTACATAATATTCAAGTCTTCATGAGTGAACAAAGTAATCAGTTAGTCAAATGTAAATCAATTACCTAAAGGCATACCTACTTTAAGAAATATACCTGATGTTAAATCATAAACTAATCAGTAATCCTGCAAGTGAAAAGGCTTTTATAAGACTTGTGGGAAGGACTGCAGCTGAAACCATGGTCACATCCCAATTAAAGTATTTGATATTGATGTTTGACTTTGCTACAAAGAATGGAGAAGTCTGTAATTTTTTATCGAGGTTACACTTCAACTGTGAGAGACAGAATCTAAAGAAGAATCCTAAAAATCCCACTGTATGTATTTAAATGATTAATTTACATTTTATTGCATGACATTAATATAAGATAGAACAAAAAAACTGACTTGGCCATTCCAGGACCTTAAAATGTTTATTCAGAGCCACTCCTTAGTTGCCCTGGCTGTGTGTTTCAGGTCACTGTCATGGAGGAAGACCAAGCAACAACCAATATTCAATGTGCTTACTGGGGGAAGGAGGGTCCAACATTTTGCGATGTTCCCATCCCTCCTACCTATAATATGTCCTGACTCCTTTGTTGTACTCATCCTCCTTCTTCCTCCAAAGGCAAGTGGAGTTCATACCAAAAAACTTTATTTTGTTCATTTGGCCACATGACCGTCTCCCATGCCCTCTCTGGATCATCCAGATAGCAAACTTCAAATTTCTGATGTGAGCAAAGGGACTTTGCGTGGGACATTAGAGAGCTCTTTGGTCTTGGGCATGGTGGAGTGGTTGGCGTGTGATTAATTGAGTGTGTCGACAGCTGTCTTTTATATAGGTAACAAGTTCAACAGGTGCAATTAATACAGGTAATAAGTGTAGAATAGGAGGGCCTAAACAGGTTTTAAACAGGTCAGTAAGAGGCAGAATTTCTATTTGTGCTAATTGCAGGTGATCAAATACATAATTTACGCTATAAAATGCAAAGTAATTATTTAAAAATGATACAATCATATCTAAATCACATTCGTTTTTCTGTCTCTCACAGCAGAAGTGTACCAACAATATAAATTACAGACCTCTCCATTCTTTGTATGTGGGAAAACTGGCAAATAAACTGGCAAAATCTGTAGTGTATCAAAGAAGTATTTCCCAAACTGTAAACCCAGCATCATTTGCGGCATATTATCATTAATGTCTCACAAATAAAATATCAGCATGTTTTCCTACACCAGCCACTAGATGCTAGAGCTAACGGCAGATTATTGGAAGTGTAAATGATGCAAAGCAGATATCCCAAAGATGTCCCAAAAAAAACAGAAATAACTTGAAATGAGCAATACAAAATAGGAAATAAAACATACCCCTTTAGAAACTTATGCAATCCCTCCATTCGCTGAGTAATCTGTAATGGGTTGTTGAGGCTGAAGAAAGGGTTGGCAGGAGGCAGTTTTGGCAACTGGCTGAGAGATACATAGAAAGAGCACACAAAAAGTCAATCTGCCATCAAAGTACGCTTCTAGAACCTAATGTCTAAATACAGGATAAAAAAAGTTAATTAATAAAGCAAACAAAGTGGTATCACAAAGTTTACTTACACAAGCAGAGCATTGTCCTGCAGTTTCTGGCGGAGCCACACAAACTCTCTGTACCGCCTTCTTACATAGGATGTCTTCTTAGAAAAACACATGCTATTAGTCTGCACACAAAAAATAGCACAATAAATATATATTATTCTCTGTTCAGCAACTTAAATCTTTGCTACAAAATCATTACATTAATCATTTATAAATGACAGCCAGGTCATTAAACGCATAGGAGTAAATCAAAACAACTGAATTTGTTTTATAGTTCAGAGATTGTGAAATGCCTAACCAAAAGTCTTCAATTACTTAAAAAAAGGGCCTTTTTTAAACCCCATCGTACTCCATTTCTACTGATGCCTTTGAGATGTCCTTCATGATTATGTAGTTCATTTTTGTTTGAAGCTATATTATTGTTTCACATGTTAATAGGGCATAACCCTACAATATCACAGTACAACTTCCATTGTACAAAGCAAACGAAACAACACCCGTCCTTTCTCACTCACTTGTGACGTGCACTCACTCTTCATAATAAAAACTGCTAAGAAATTCAATATAGACCACCCATCCACTCACCCACTCACCCATTCACTCACCCAGTCAGTGGGTCAATCTCCACTATAATACACTCCCAAACTAAGTTTTTGAATGCAATTGTTGGGTGTCAACAAATGTTTGACTATATAGCCTTGAATCTTCAGCCATTATATAATGGCACTTATTAATTACAACTATTGATGTTTACTTTTTTCAAGGTGAAATTTGTCTTTAAGTTAATGAATTAAATTACTTTCCATGGCATAATTACGCAGAATACCTTATAATAATAAATTATATGGTGTACCTGGCAGCTATTTCATAATAATAATAATAATAATATTCATATTTAATATTCATAATATTCAAACAAAATATAAAGCATGGGTGAACTAATGGGTTAACTCACATGAATATAGATCCCATAGTCAATGTGTGTGTGCCAAAAGTCCTCTCTGTGCAGGCGAGGTTCACATACCCAAACACTTAGAAACTCCTGGAACATAATCATGTATTTGAAGTGATGAGGCACATTTGTTTAAAATGGACAATGTACAGTCTCTTCACATTTTTTTTCATATGTTGCCTGGTCAGGGTTGCAGGGACCCCAGCACCCATGGTAAGGCGCATAGTGCATAAATGTCTGCTGACTTAACTGCAGAACTCCAAACGTACTTTGGCATTAACATCAGCATAAGAACTGTGCACAGTGAGTTTAATGGCATGGATTTTCATGGTGGGCAGCTTTTAAAAAGTTTTACATCACCATGCACAATGCTAAGCATAGGATGGAGCGCTGTAAGAGACACCACCACTCCACTCTGGAGCAATGGAAATGTGTGCTGTGGAGGGATGAACCACGCTTCCCAATGTGGCAGTCTGATGGCCTGATGGAGTTGTCTGATGGAGTTGTACCTACTGCAAAGTTTAGTAAAGGAGGGATAATGCAATGGGGTTGTATTTTCAGCTGTAGTACCAGTGAATGAAATCTTATCTAAAGTCTAATCCATTTAAATATCTATGGCTTTAGACTGGAATGCCATAAAAGCTCCCATAGGTATAATATGAAGGTGTTCCAATGCTTCTGTCCATACAGTGCATGTTAACTCAACTTAACAATTACTGACACTTTAATGAAAATGTACTAAATATTGGCCTAATGTGAAAACTCACAATTCAACTTTCCAGTCAAACAACTGAAAAAAAAACTTTGATCCTTTACAACAATAGCCACAGCAAAAACTGCAGGGAAAACAAAACAGCTTTCACCTACTTAAAGTATGAAATTTCCTATGCTATTATTGAAGGTAACAGACAGACAGAATACACGCTGCTAATTGGGTGCAAATACCAACTAAAGTTTTTTTATTGGCCTATTCACAATTGCTATCATTCCAGGGCAAAGGTACATACCAAATAATGTCATTTCGTGACACGGAAAATAGCATTTACGCATCTTAAGACTAGAATTTTGAAACTAAAACATACACAGGAATTAAATAAAATACATTCAATAGCTGTCATACCTTATTCTTGTCCATCATGTCCTCCATTCCAGGGGGTTCACTAAAAATAAGACAGGCACACTATTTGTCAGGAGAGAGGTAAAGCATCTGGTTCTGATCATTCACCACTAATTATGCATGAAGCTCATTGGCTTAAATGAGTTTGGTAGAAATATTAAAGAGGATTAGCATGTAAGCTCTAAATACAGGAGAGTAGGTCATAAAGCTGAATGCTGACACGATAAGATTTGAGAGCGCCTTTGTGAACTGCCGTCTCAACAGATTGTGTTGGAAAGAAGGGACAAACTCCATACAAATCATCTACCCATCTTGTGATGGCTACTTTCAGCAGGATAACATGCCATGCCACAAAGCATCACTCAAACTGGTTCCTTGAACATGACAATTAATTTACTGCACTCAAGTGACCTCCATTGTCACCAGATCTCAATAAAATACAGCATCTTTGGGATGTGGAGGAACAGGGGATTTTCATCACAGAAACATAGCTGACGAATCAGCAGCAACTGTTTAACGTTCTCGTGTCGATATGGACCAAAATCTCTGAGGAATGTTTTCAGCACCTAGTGAATTTATGCCACAAACTTAAGGCAGGTTAGAAAGGAAACCAACACAGTACAATACAGCAAGCAGGTAACAAGTAAGTAAAATCTCACATAATAGGATATTTTGATTATATTGCCTACCACTCAAACACCCAAAATAATTTTAGGAAATCAACCACAATTGGCATTTCATTTAGTCATAAGTAGCATATCAACATTTAATACAATATGATTCCTAGAGTGGCCTCTGGTTACATAAAATTAAAACATAGCTTATTTACTTAGAATCTTGCTGCTAAACCCTTCCGCATGACATGCAAATGCCACCTTGGCATCTCCTCAACATCATATGACTAATGGGCTACCTCACCTCTACTGTTTATTAATTCAGCCTTCTATGGATTATATTAAATGCTTATTATTAGAAATCCAAGTCTGCAACCTGCTTCACAAAATATTCTATATAATATTAATATATGTAAAAAACCGCAATGCACGAACATGACCTGAATCTCCCACAACTGTAATTTAATAATTCAATATTTTATTCAGTAGGTAAAACCTGTGGGTCTGTCTGCTATCCATTATGTGAACGATCGGTGCCGTTCCATCCTCAGTGGCTTTAGTGAACTTCAACACACAGCAAAAAGTCAATGTTCATTGAGCACTGTTTCCACTGTGCTGAGACTCTACTTGGCTATCATTTCATACCAGCTCAAGTGAATTCTTCTAAGGCATTTAATCCAAAAAGGTGATGTACCTCACTACAGCTAGATCACTACATAAAATGTCAGCTTTCCGGAAATAGCAATAAGTGCACTCCCTCCCATCAGTTGATTGGGTATTGATCCTAATAATGCCACTTCCATGTGTGTCTTCGTGTCCAAGGAAATGCATTTATATAGATGATCTCCTTTGTCTTCCTCTAGCTGTAGCAACAGCACTAGCCTTTCACAACTAATCCTCGCCAGTATTCAGCTATCCAATACTAGAAACACCATCAGACGTTACCTGTTTGGCCTATAATTTGCATCAACATAATGTCCATCCTTTTAAAGCAGATGTTCAGCTAGTTCTTAAAATGCATCAGCATGACAGATGAGCAGAGCCATACAGGCCATTCATTAATGTCAGTGTTGTAGACTTACTGTTTAACTTGTGCTTAATCAGTAGCCCTGGTGTTCATGTCCAACTACATGTTTCTTTTCCCATTTTGGACAGATTCACTAAATGCAACTGAACTGCTTAGGCAACCGATCATTTATCCTTGTCACTTATCTATGAGTTGTATGTAAACTAGACATAGTTTAATCAGCTGAAAGGGAATGTGTCAGCAAACAACTACAGTTAATTTAGTAACACTCCTGGTCAGGTAATGTACATATGTATATGAAATGCAGGCTAATGGACCTTAAACTAATATTAAATGTCCACTTTATAAGATATATGGCTATTTAAAGGAATAGTATACATACTGTATTGTAAGTAGCTAGTCAGCACAGTTTGTCAACTCTCACCCTTTAAGTATAAACAGACCACCGCAGAACAGGATAGAAATTTGGATAGTGGTATCAGTCAATCACTCAACACAATCTTGACACTCAAATGTCGTGGTAGTGGAAGTATACACTTACTGACAACATTATCAATGAAACCTGTACTCCTGCTCAGTCATGCAACTGTAAAACCAAAACTGATCCAAAAGCATCCTAAGACCTGATGAAGGACTACAGGAAAACTAACAAAAAAATGGGGAACAAATACAAGTACATGCAATTTCTAAGTATACAAGCTGTACCAACAAAGCTGGGGGCCAATATGTGTACACGTTAAATGAAGGTCTGTGGGTGTGTGTGTCATTTTACATACTAAACTCTTGCTTTCTAGTTTGTGGGGGAATAATATGCTTAAATAAGTCATTCAAAAAGTAAAAAAACAAAAACAAAACAAACATTTCAAACATATGCCATCATGACATACAATGCCTTTTTGTTTAAAAGTTAATATATAGTTAACGAAAATCCCACGCACATGATTGGGGGTAATTAAAATAGGTTGAATCAGCAAGGTCACCAGGAGCTAGGCCTCATACAATTACGGTAGATAATTAACGGATAAATGAATTGGCCAGGACGCTCAGCCACATGTTTTGACGACCACGCAGATTTACAGTTTCTCCTTCTTTACTGAAGGTCCAATACTAACTGCTCTACACATATTTATCCAGAACGATGTTATTTTTCTTTCTCAAAAGTATCGTCGTGTTTCTCGTCATTAGTTGTAATCAAGACCTTTGGACAAACTTAAACAGACAATATAACTTACACACTAACAACAATTAAAACACTTCACATAGTTTAAAGGTTACCGATGTGTTTCGTTTTAAGGAACAATCCGAATTCGTGAATCTTTAACCGTATATCCGATGGCGTTGTGTCGAAATAAAGTAGACACTTCGTGTTCAGTTTTCTGTGTTAAAAGACGTTGAAACAAGGTCTCTTACCTTTATTCCTGATTCTTCTAATAAGTGCCAAGGCGCTACCACGAGACTAATCCATACTGGCCAAGTGACGGTTGGGGTAAAAATTAAATCTGATTTGTGTCGACTTAGGCTTTATTTAAAATTAGTCAATTAGTAACCAATTTTATCATGAATAAATAAATAACATTGAAAGCTTTGTTGAGTGCACAACGACTTAAGTGTCTGGAAGCGGGCATGTATACTGTATGTCTGTGTGATTGTTGTTTACTCAAATCGACATATCCTTTAGTTAAATTACTTATTTTTAAGTGAGTGACCTGACGAGAGGGGATTACTACAAACTTTATTTGAACCACTTTCAGTGTTAAGCAGTCTACTGACCAAATACAGAGTAATTAAAACAAGGTTGTAGCTAAAACGCACAGTAGTAGCACCTATGGCTGGTAATTAGCAAATGACAGCACCGCCCTTACCTTTCTCTGGTTATACCTTTGTTGTGGTCCAAACATGCAAAACAGAGAAACCTATTTTTAAAGTCTTGATCCTCACAGTTAAAATACATCTGATAGAAACAAACCAGTGAAGTAAAACAAATCTGTGGCATTAAAATTGCCCCAGTTGTCTGAGCACCTGCTTACCAATTCGGTCGGTTGTCAGAAACAAAGGTTAATCAGTACACTACATTTAAAAGGGATGCCAATCTTGTGAGTGCCACATGATGTTACAAATTAACATTGTGTTTAGTAGCAAACTTGGTACATACTGATAAATGAAAGTATTCCAAACACTCAGACCAAATAGAGGGTTCTTAAAGAAGAAATGTTCTTCTTGAATTGAATTCTTCTTTTCTTCCAAGTCACGTGGACAGTCAGGTATGTGATAACACCAGAGTCTATTTTGGAAAGAAGACAAGAATTGTCTCCTGGAAAACTGTTGGTCCATTGGCTCTCATCGACATTAATTTGACACGTGCCCCTTCCTTAAGGTTTTTACAGATCAGGTGGCCATTATGGTTTTGGCTCACCGTTCAGTGTTACTGTGAGGATTTATATTTTAAAATGACAGGAAACAGAAGTTGCACAGGCAGGTTAATTGGCAAAAACATTCTTGGGTAAAAGTACCTTTAGACGTAAAATAGTTTACTTGAGTTAAGTATTTATCCTCAAAAATGGGGGATATTTCAGCTTGAAATACTTTGTATAAGCAGGACGAATACTTAAGAATTTAGCATCATTAGGGAAAATATACTGCTCACAACAATGAGATGATACTTCAAAATATGTATATATTTGTCCAAAATTGTGAATTTATTACATAGGCCTATTAGATAACAACATAACCCTAATCATTTTCCAAGAGTAGCATTGTCCTTAACACAAGCCCATCAATTTGCACTATATATATATAAAATCAGTTTCATAAAGTGAGGAAGTAACTGCTAGCGGTGGAGAAGCTGTTCTAAAGATTAAATAATGCAGCATTCAAATCCCTGAACAAATGTAGCTACAATCTCAAGTTGGAACGTGCATGTCGCTTTGAATGAGAATGCTTGCTATGAGAAGACAATTAATACATTGTAAACAACCTTCCATTCATTATCCAGAAGAAAATTAAGATACTTGCTGTCCATGACATGCAGACGAAAAGGAAAAAAAATAGAAATGCAATTTTTATTTCCAGTCAAGAAATACTAAACTAATATTGCTTGCAAATAACATTCAACATGAAGAGGAAAGATGTAATGCACCGTAAAAGTTTTAATTTAAGAATTCAAGCAGCAAGTGTTAAAGATTGATTTTGAGAAACATGCAAGTTGCATGACACCTGACAGGCAAATAATATTAAGACTGATCAACTTTAGAAGTCGACAAACAAAATGGCAGAACTTAAAGCATGTTGTAACCAAAACCTAGAAAGCCAGCAAAGGTATCGCTGGAAAATGGAAACTGCATGAAGTAATAGCAAACTGCCATCTTCAGGACCAACTAACAGTAGTTATTAAAAATGGTGCATGTGGTTTATTTATAGAATGATATTTCTAAAGAACACAAAAATGCATTAAAAGCAAATCCCCCCTCCACAAGCATAAGATTACATATTTGATTAGGCAGCAATATGTAGTCAGAAATTAACTACCTTCTAAAATTCCATAGGGTCTTTGAGAAAATTAGCTCATCCATAAATAAACCAATTTCTGTTTTTATATGTGAATGGGGCAATAGTATAGATCAACCACCACAGCAAAAGGCATCACTGTAAAAATCGCAATGTACTCCTAAGCATTAAATACACTACAAAAAAAAGGGAATATTTAATTTGGGGGTATCCCCCAATTTTCATGAGCAGTATACATAAATCTTAAACATTCAAAATGAATCTCAGTTGTTACTGGAGGCCAGGAGACCTGTAGTTTGAGCTCACTGATTTTGGTGTTTGTTAATTAAGAATCAGCACATAAGCCCAGAAAATCAAAAAGTGTGAATTTAAAAGAAAGGCACATACCTTTATTTTAGTTTTTTGAAAAAATATTTACAGGAAAAAATATACAGCAAAGCTATTAAACACCAAATATGGAACACAACTGATTAAAATGAAGACAGTGGACAACGGGCAAGGGAAAGACTACAGGCAAAAATGCAAGGGGGGAGCCCAAAGCAAGCACAAAACCTATCACCAGCCTTTTTGGCCCAATGCAAACATTAGAAGAGGCTGTACAAACTTAGGGAAGCATTTGGGCCCTGAGATGGTCAGGGTAGTTCAGCCAAAAAGAGTATAATAGCAGAATGGTGTAATATAGAATACTATTGCTGCTCATCTTCTGGGCACGAGTGCCAGGTGAGTCTCTCTTCATAGAAAGCAATGACCACCTGTGGGCAACGGGTGTTAGCCTCCCGTGCTGGCACAAGGTCTGCCTCATCAGAATCCTTCCTGTAGAAAGAGAAAAAGTTACTGAAAACAACCGTTTCTTCAGAAAGCAAGTGGAGATCAAAACTACACAATGCATAACACATTAATGAAAAACCAGCAAATTCAGCTGACAGCCAAATCTTACCGAACCAGAAAAATCAGTAAATTTGAATTATTCTAAATGATACAAATGTGACTGTGCAAAAGGACATTCCAATTAGATACAGTCTAATG
Organism: Parotocinclus spilosoma; assembly: GCA_033117975.1. Lineage (NCBI taxonomy): Eukaryota > Metazoa > Chordata > Actinopteri > Siluriformes > Loricariidae > Parotocinclus > Parotocinclus spilosoma. The sequence goes on along the minus strand of JAVSBV010144256.1, from coordinate 4,876 downwards.
CTAGCCATAAATATGTTGAATAGCCCTAAAATATTTATTGATTTATATTTTTAAAAAAGGTTTAAAAAAAAAAAGATGTATGGGCTTTAGAATAAATAAATAAATAATTATTTTTATTTTAAAAGCTGTGCAGGAACTACATCCTTTTCCAAGAAAGCAAGGATGTTGAAGTGGAGGCTGCCCCCTGCTTAACATGTGCAAAAGATCACAAATTTTACAAACGCGTTAGCTTTCACCATTACTACTTGTACGTTAATGTATGTATAATGTTGTGATAAATCAAAATTATATATCCACCAATTTGTGAGGAGTGTACTTGATCATTTTATAGAACCTACATACAACCTCGCAAACCTTTAAAAGGTCTCTATAATACTTAATACAATGTTAATGCTATGCAAATAGAAGTTACACCAAATTGATTAGGGAACAATAAAAAAGTTTGTACACGAGGTAAACAATGCTCAGACTGGTACTTCTGGTCAATAGTACCTTACCCACTGGACCACCACAACCCCCAGACGACATGTCCATCCCTTACGGGTGTGCGATAAGGATTACCTACAGCAATATTCTGTGGTTTTAATCAGAGAGCTGACATTATCACTAAGAGTTCATATTAACGGCAACACGCAGCAGTGAATGACAGACTTATGCTGTTCAAACTATTTCAATTAATGATTGATCAAAAATATTGACCTAAAATTGAGACTTCTCAAAATCAGTATCCAACGTTAAAGTGTTAAGGGATGGAATGTGTTTTATTTTGTGGTTCGACAATCAGTGGATTGCAGGCACCGGTCAAGGGTGGGGCTGGATTACACCTTCATTGCAATCACAACAAATCGCATACTTCCAAACTAACGATACAGGAAAGCAGTATGTGAGAATGGGTAGTAGGTTCTCGCATAATAAAAGAGCATACTGGTTAAATGGTTGAGCATTATGTACTGTAAAAAAGTACTTTTACAGCATTTAGCAGACTTATAGCTGCATTGTAATCTTCCTGGTAGAACAAAAATGAGGAGCCACAATCAATTAATCCAGAACCTGTTAGGATCTGATGTTGGCATTCATTTTACCACCTGGGCTCCAGAACAGTAAGTAGTCTCAATGTTTGGCTTAAAAACAAGTATTATTTAAATATGCCATTTGTAACAAACCATCTGCACATAATATCTAGTCTTTGCCATTGTTTTAGCCCCTTAGTCACAAGTTGGACTATTTCCATCTAATGATCTGTAACTAAGGCGGTTCATGCCAGCCTGCACAAAGTTACCTCACAAAAAGTGGCTCATTTATTTCACACCACCTTACTATCAGGATAGGCTTAAATGGAGAAAAATCACACATGGTCGCATATTTGGGTTGAAAACCTCCAATACTGAGGCAAAGGTGATTGAGCCTTCCATCTCTGCCAACACCGAAATGTATGACCAATATGAATCTCAATCTAAGGTTTAAATTGTTATACCTGAGTGGAAATTTGAATAAACCCAACATTAAAATAGGGGTAGCACCACAGCCTTACAGCAAGGTGGTCCCAGGTTCAATCCCAGGGTGGAGCAGCATGGGTTTACTCCAGGTACTCTGGTTTCCTCCCACAGTCCAAAGACTTGTTAGGTTAATTGGTGTTTCTAAAGTAGCCCTTAGTGGGTGACTCTGCACACTATGATGGATTGGCACTCCATCTAAGGTTGTTCCTGCCCTTAAGCCCAGAGTTGCCGGGTGACCCCGTGTGGATTAAGCGGAAGACAATTACTGAACATTAAAAAAGCACAGTTCCAAACAAGAAGTGGCAGAATGCATATTATATGGCACACCAATACTCTATCCCACCAAACCTAACTGCAGTAAGTAACCAGTACAAAAACTAATTAGTATATTACCCAGATCCCTTCCTCACCATTTCATTAGGAACATTAGTTCTCCGCTGCTATCTGTTGCTCCTATGATTCGCTCTGGCTCCAGGTTCCTGGCAAAACCTCTTGGTTTCTCACTCTGTAAAGTAAACCATGTATCAGAAGACCAGCAAGAGTTGTTATAAATTATACAGCGACTCAAATAAACCATAAACTCACCATTTCTTTCTTCCTCTTAGCTTTGCTCTCCTCTGTTTCTGGCTCATCTGTGGAGGACTTCCTTTTGTTAGAGTCAGGCTTCTCAACCACACCTTTTTGTGACTCAAGGAACGCAGATATTAGCTCTGGGCAATCAAGATTTTCTTCAGGCTCCCATGTGTTATCAGAGCTAAAAACATGAGAAGAAGAACCCCCAAATCAAGCACTCCTATCAACGAGAACTCCAGAGTGACAAAAGCTTTTCTCCTGCTAATACTATGGATCAACATATTGCTTCCACATAAACAGGCTTCTGCCGATGGCATCTCATACATTTCCTTAAACACTGCGCATTACTACTCATTCGTACTAATCATAAACAACGCACAAACCTTAACATATAGGAACCAAGTTTGAGAGAAGATACAGCAAGATTATTTAATTTGACCTTTAAAGTTAAATGGGCCTCTTAGCAAATGTACTAGGTCAACCCTAAATCCTTATCAACACTCATCTAGTTGGCACATTGATGCTAGGGAACTGCAAGTGCAATCCATGTGGTGTCATAAGGGAAATGTACACTGCTCAAAAATTATTTTTATAATTATTATTGTTAAAGATGGAGCAATATAGTTTGGTAACACAAACGTGGGCTAAGAGGTGGTGCAAGTTAAGCATTAGTCTTATCTAGAAATTACCTATTTATATCCTGATGTCACTAATTAGTGGCTGATGGTACAAGGATATAAATAAGCCATGTAAGATCTAGAGAACATTTCCACGCATTTCTTAAGTTGCAAAATATAACGAACTATAACAGGAAAGCTTAGGCTCTTACATTCCTGCCACTTTATTTTACTTGGGTTTTTATTTTTTGAAGGAAATGTAATCATATTTCAACCAAAACAAATACACTGCTTACGAAAATTAGGGGACATTTCATTTTTAAAAATCCCCTAATTTTCGTGCGCAGTATAGATCAGATACTTTGACAGAGCGTTACTGGTTCAAATGCATCTTCACAGAATGGTTAGTTTTGTGATTCTTAAAGGGGTGGGGTACTCACTCTGGGAAGCCTTTCCATTTAAGGAAAAACTCGACTTTGCCATTCACCACCCGCTGGTCGATCACTTTCTCGACCACAAACTCCTCTGGCTCCTCCACCTCCTTTTTGGACTTGGTGGCCTGTTTCTTACCCATGTCAGCCTAAAATGCACATTAACAAGTTTACATGTAGAGGTGTTACATGCCTAGTGTTTAGGCCCAACTGGAGCAGCGGTGTTAGTTCTGTTATTTTATATCAGTGCGACTTAAAATTCCATTTGAAATGTACAGGTTGGCCTTACTGCACATGGTGTTAGTTTACGGTCTGGTTAAGCTGATAGAGTTTAAATGATTTAGGAAGACAGATTGAAAGCTGTGGATGCATGTGTGCGAGATCTTGAACGAATGAACACGGTGTACAACATCGCAGGGGCGCTCCAAATAGGTTTACAACTTAATCAGTCCAAGGAAGAAAGTTTTGTTTGGTTGAATAAAATACTAGCCAGGGGGAAATCCTGAATGTGAATTTAGAACTGGTCTACACTGAAAAGCAGAACGCTCTGACAAACTTGAGTCAGTAAACGCCTTTCGTCTGGGTTGCCCTGGTACATGGCACAAGGTCGGATTCTTACTGAACAATAAGGTAAGACCGGTGCAACGGAGAACGCAAACCGCCAATTCGTTACGACCAAATGTCACATCCACTGAGCGCAAAACACTCAAAAAGCTAGGAACGCAAAAAACAGATCCACCAGTCAGAGTAACAAAGCACCGTCGACAAACAAGAATAAGTCAAGCCTGAGCAAACCGAAGCTACCCTGGCGCGACACGACCAGGAAGCTAAGCTAGCTAGGCTCTGGCCTAACTGTGCGTATTTAAACCACTAAGCCTGAAAACGTCAGGCCTTACTGGCAGACTTCTGCATGATCAGCTCTGATTTTCATAGCTCAAACGGTTTACAAGAATAAATAAAGTGCACGCAAATCAACCTAATCAAGATTTATCTAACATGCCCGCTTTAAACAGGAACGGCAATCGTGCAGCTATTTGAGCTAGCTAGTGGCTATAAATACCTAGCGGCTCACCAGTTGGCACACAATTTGAATCTTATAACCGGGTTTAATTAATACGCTAAACTAAAAACAGACGGACAATTTAACGTCATGCCGAAATAAGCCAAATTCTCGCGCTAAAACACAGGAGAGCACAATTCCAGTGACGCTAGCTTACAGCGCGTGTTGTGGAGCCGCATGGGCGCGAAAACAAGGGAACAAAAGCGGAGTACAATAACGCTAACAAACCGATCAAAACGCCATGCAAACGACGACAACTCAGGCTCTCCCTACACGCCATTATGCACTTACTTTCAGGTTTTATAAAAGCGAATTGATAAGAAGCGGTGAAGCACAGAACTGCTGCAGTTTTTTTGTTTTTTTTTTATCTTCCACTCACCATACCACAGGGCGCGCGCGTTCACAGACACACAGCGCCTAGCGACGGAAACAACTTAGTAACGTGATGCTGTGAAGCCACACCCATTACGTTCGATCCCACAGCCAATTAACGTGCTTCACCCCCAGGAAAACTTCGTATGGATAAGTGTTCGAGGAAAGATTAAATACCGAGCACGGAACAGAAACAATCGTTTATTAGATGGAATGGAATTAACCGTACAGTCGCAGATGACTCTCGATAACTTGATGGATCATCGATCTCCACACAGTTCTGTCCTTCATCGATGTGATCCATGAAGTATTTCGGCAGGATAGTGG
>JAVSBV010144228.1:0-15958 GCA_033117975.1 Parotocinclus spilosoma | reverse complement strand
CTTGTGTGTGTCGCTTACATGTGTCCACTGATGCCGATAGCGACGTTAAAGAAGCCAAATAAATAAATAAAAATAAATAAATAAAGTATACTGCACTGTAAATATATGATGCACCGTGGAGAACGATGTAGATGATGTTTTTTTATTATTTCATAAAATATTATGCGTTTGGTAATGAACTGCAGAGTTTCTGCCCACCTTTGCTCCTCAAAGACTAGACTGGATTCGTGTTTGCACCAAATACAGTCACCTGGTAGTACCTGTTTGAAATCAAATCAATGTTTAGTTTTTAATCTCATTTGTAGCCTTAAACTAACAGCTTTTTAAAATATTATGCAGGCCTGGTTTGGAGGAATTGCTGTTTATTAAAAAATGAAATGAAATTGACAGAACCATAACATGAAATATATTAAGTTTATGCTATTTGCAGTCAGATCAAAGTCAAAGTAACTGTAAAGAACTATGGGGTTTCATTTTTTAGTTTTCCATTCCGCCCCAATGTTATCAGATTTGGGATTTGTATTGAGTGACTTGGCAGCATCCTGTGAGCACTGCTCTAAGGACTGTGATTGAATGCTGGAACGTCTGACAACAAAAAGCGTAGAGTTTTCAATTGAGTATGGGGCTGCTTAGTCTGAGACTGCACCTACAGAATGGTCCTATGTTGGGCATGTGAGTGTCAAAACCTTGGAGAAATTAAAAAAGGTTCTGTTTTTTGTTCTATCATGTGGATGGTCAGGTATGAATGCAGTTTTCCTGAGGATGTGATGGCATGATAAACCTGAGCAAGGGCATTGATGTGGACTAGGTGATTTTAAGGAATTGGTTGATTTGTATAGATGAAAAGATGGAAAGAGCAATAGACAGATCTATAGATGGTTTAAGCAGGTTGCCAGTTCTTTTTCGCATTATTTTCTAATATTGCTCAACTGAGTCATACCTTGCGTAGTGAGACATAAAAATCCCGAATTCCCTTGTTATGAGACAGTCATAGTCCCTTCCAACCCCCTTACTCTGCTTGTATAAACTTTGCACCTGCTTTTGTTGTCACTGCAAGGTTGGATGTTTTTAACAGTTTGAAGCTTTAAAACTCAGATTATTCCCAGATGATGGACGAGGCTTAATTTTTGGTTCACAGTGTCATTGTGTGGTCTAACTGCCGTATTAAAGACTAGCAGATAAACTAGTAAGATATGCTGCTTTGTTGTGTAGGACTGTGGATCCTCATTAGTGCTCCATAGGGGTTCAAATAGAGCTGAATGAGCAGTGATCTCATGTGGTCCCAGAGTGCAATGCCAACATGAGGAAGGAATTTCAGTTTTACAAGTTCTGCATCATGCCAGGCATATCTGTGAGCGTCTCTAGAGCATCTCAATGAGGCGCATCTACTTTTAAGGCAACACAACACCCTGTAAATACCTTTACTAGCACATGTAAGCCATGTGACCAGCCCTAGCCTGACATGACCAGGTTATGAGTATAGTGAGTGGTGGGGATAAGATATTGCTGATCTTATTATTTGTAGTGGGCATGTGTGTAAATGCCTGAATTTTGTACACGTTTCATGAGTATACACATTCACTTTCTCACATAAACACATACCTATTGATGCTATGGCAACATCAGAAAATAAATAAGCAGATACAAAATACAATTGTATTACCAATTAAGGGATGGCTGATAAGGCACAATTTGGCCATTGTCATTTGCGTGTACTCACTTTTATTGCCAGCAGTTTAGACATTAATGGTTGTGTGTGGACTCATTTTAAGGGCACAGCAAATTTACACTGTTATTCAAGCTGTAGACTGACTTTACATTGGATCAAAGTTTAACTTCTTTAGTGTTGTCCTATGAAAAGATATAATAAATGTTTGTTAAAAATGTCAGGGGCGTGCTCACTATTGTGAGATAAAATAAACGTGCTCAATGTGATATAGACATAAATGAACATAACCCACTAGTTGCACACAACTAGAGCATGAGTCCACTTGAAGAAACACTAATTTCCATAACAGGCCATATATATTGATATATAAAAATTATATATATATATAAAGAGAGAGAGAGTGAGAGAGAGAGATAGGGAGAGAGAGAGAGAGAGATTTATAATAGCTATAATTGTTATGTACCCAGCCAGCTCATACAGAATACAGACGTGTCAGACTCCAACTCCCAGAATTCCATTCTTATGCACATTCAATATGTTCTAATTTGCCAGAATATTTACGCATGGTGACCTGTTCCTCATTTCATTTATTTCACACAGAACATCTAAACCCCTGCCTGTTATCACTAAACTACGTCCAAACTGGTTCACACAAGGAAAGAGTTGAACTAACTAATTTAAGGTGCTGAAAATTTAAATGATGTTTGATGATGCTTTTGATACATTTTTGGGCAAAGATTGCATCATCAATATTGCATGATCTCTGAATGACCAATGTAAGATACATCATTCATCATCCTAATTAAACTTGCATCTATCAGTCGCCCAGCCAGCATTTTTACAGTTCGACTTACAGTATATCGTCGTGCAGCTATTCAGCGAATCTCCACTCTTCAAAATTGGGACAATAATGTGTCATGGAAAGATAACTTAATAGTTTTATCCCACCGTGGTCAGCTTCTTCCAGATCTTACAACTTTTGGTATTCTGCATTCTAAAATTATGTTTGTATCAATATTAGCAAATGTTAGCAAGTTATCTTGATTCGTCTTCATTGTTTATGTCTCACTCGTCTGCTGTAATTCCTTGCCAGGCATATGTACAATATCTATATGACATTGTTTGGATACGAATATTAAACAGTGCTGCAACAATGGCAGCAGAAGCTTGTGATTTGTCTAAAATCCATAGCAGTCAAATGAAAGTACAGTCTGAGACAGGATGTTTCAGTTGGAACGCATTAACATGTGCACTGAGTGATCTAAGCATGTATGGATTTGACTATACTGCATGAAAATTCAGGTATAAACACACCAAAGATACACAGTAAATTCATCAAATCACTTAAATCATATTCGGAGGTGATGAAAGACAGATATTCATTCACTATGCAACCAACTTTATCCTTTAGCCGGCAGCATAAGGTGCAAGGCAGGCTATAGTAGGGCACATACACTCAAACAAAATATGGACTACAGTTTGTAGTACCTCTATATGGTAAGCTGAACTGATCAAATTGTCAGTGAAGACAAATCACAATGTCACTGTAGAAACAAGGCAGTGTACCTAAGAAAATGATAGTAAGTGTATGTGTGTGGGTAAGGTTTTTGTTGCAGTTTTGGAACAGCATTACCACTGGTCAGAAAACTACTTAGGTAATATAAAACACCAATACTCAATCTAGTAGTATTAGAACATACATACATTTTTAGTCATATAGGTGTTAATGTTAACGTTAATTACCTTACTGGGCAGCATTGAGGTGCTGTTAATTTTGCTTGGATCACCAGGGTAGAGAAGAATGGCATCCCTTATTCTTGTTGTAATTATCACAGATAACGGTGAAATGTTGGAATTTGGACTGGTAATTACCCAGTACTAACGCTGTAGTAAGATAAGATATTAAGTTCACTAAGTTGGTAGTTCATGATGTAACACTCAAGTTCTCCTCTGCTTTGTCCTCCATGGTGTACATAAACATGTTGACCTCATAACTTTGCACCATTTGTAAAAAAAAAAAAGACTGACAACTGATATAACTAAAGTGACTTATTGTACTTTTTCTTCCATTATTTTTTTCTTTTCTCAAGCCTCCCTTATTGTGGTGTGGTATCCATAAATAGTATTCTTATTACGTTGTCTTGTTTATTAAGATGCCATAATGTATTGGTCTGGACCACTCCTGAAAGTGAGTTTAAGTTGAACCTTTTTTAACAAACCATAATTAAAACAGATACTCTTAAAACCATTTTAGTCCAGATTCTTAATTATACATCAAACACAGTCACTTCACAAAAATAGTTGTAACAAGCCTGTATTTTTTTATTCATAATGTGCTTTTTACAATTTAAATAATGCAGTGTCAATTTATTAGTTTTACAAACAGACATACATGTGCAGTCAGTGTAACACAACTGACCCACAACTCATACAAGCCTACAGTACGCTTTTTATCATCGGCAGTAGATTTAATCCTTTCCCCAGTAGGCCGGTTTTCATTCTTATCTTCAGGGAAATCTGTGTCTCTGTCAGCATATGGGTGGGCTTCAAGTTTTTGTGTTTTAATGAAAAACATTTTCAATCAGCCTTTCAATGAGTGAAGGATGAGAGAGCAAAAAAACATTGAATTCAACAGATGTGTGGGAGAAAGCGAGAGAGAGGCCTAAATGGACATAGGCTATTGGAACTAGAGACGCTCTGAAACTAGAAACACTATGACCAGTGGGGTGAATTCAGTCAGAAGATTAATCTAAAGCATTCATGTATTGGCAAGAATGTCTGCACATGCTTGTGTGTGTGTGTGTGTGTGTTCATGAACTTCCTTCCTTAAGTAAATGGTGTTCTCTTGCTGTTATAATTACAAGGCAGGCTGAGTCAAGAGTGTGTTTACGAAGGCGACAGCTCAAGATCAAGGCTATACACACACATACACACACCAGCACACCTGTACCAGTTATGTCACTGCTGATCACAAAGCAGGAGTGATGCATCATTCTGTTATCCAAGGACGGCTGACCGGAAACATACACACACATGCACAAATCCTGTTTTAACAGAGTTATCCCAGCCTACGTATGTGGTTGCACTTGTTTGTTCAACCTGCCCGGCATGACCAGACACAACAGCCTTAGTATCGTTATGACAAGCAACTTGCTAATCTCACTCATTTTGTTGTCTGACACATATTGTATATACTAGATATACACTGTGTGTGTGTGTGCGCGCTCATATGTATGCTGTACTAGAAAGTGAAAAACATTAGGTGATATTTTAAAATGAACTGAACTGAATTATCCCCTGAAGAAATATCCCCTATTTTTGTGAGTAGTATATAATACAATAGCACATAACAAAGCATTATAATATAGACAAAGCAGTATATATTTTGTAAAACCTAGGGCAGTATGAGCACCATAGGGTAAAGTGGATCATTAATCACTGTGTATGAGATATGTAATATGAAGGGTTATAATATGAGGGGCTCTCGTCAGTAAAGTGATAGTATCCTTTTAGCCTTTTATACCACGTGATCATATTTAACTTTATTACATCCCAGTGATTTTAGTAACATATGCAATTAATAATACAATCACTATAATATTACATTAAAACTCCTTTACGCAGCATTTAGCATTTACACCAATACAGAATGACATACAATTTCATTGCACAATCGGTAAGGGCTTGTGGCAGGGCCCAATAGCTGCTCTGTTTAAAATGTGAAGTTAAACATGTTGAACATGTAGTCATCTAGATGCCCTTACCTAGAACAACTAACAACTGATACAGTGCATCCAAACAACTTTGGATTTAGGGTTTTGTTCAATTACCTAACAGTGGCATCTTGACAGAGGTGGGATTTGAACCCAGGACCAGCTGATAAAAAAGTTCAGTACTTGCCACCACAGTCCCTTATTCATTAATGTAGAATGTTGCAAATATGTTGTCATAGCACAAAGCCCAGCCCTGTGCAGAACAAAACAACAATGAAATCACTTTAGAAAGTAGTTACCAGGGGAAGACAGAGTTTGAGATGCAAAGCAAGGAAATGGTGCTACTTTCATACACAGGATGAAGGTGAGGAGAGACACTATGTATGCAGTCCAGTTATGATTATACAAACAAAAATATGCAATATGTGTTTAAATAATTGTGGTAATAACAACCGAATAAGAATCATGTAATCAGTGACGGAGTGCGTGATCTGGGAGATGATGTGGCAGGAGTGAAGCACATTCGGAACTTGAGTGCAGAACAGACGTGGTTGTGACATCTAATAAGTGTAAGAGTGGAACAACCAACAGAAATCTTGACACAGGTGGCCGTGTGACACAGGCATGTATAGATAAAGCTTTTTACCATCTATCAGTAATGATCATAAACATTACCTGGAGTATCCTGAAGATGGAGTGTATGCATTTCTTTTTAAAGCACACTCAGCAGTTGTAAACATTTTTCTTTAACTACTATAGTTGTTAAAATATACTAATTAAAGTCAAGACAGAGTTTGAGGACTGCTAATTGTTAGCAGATGTCTAGCCACATATGTGACTGTACACACCCACAAAGACACACAAAGGCGCACAGTTACAGTCACATATACTTGACTAGTCCTGCATTGATTGTGTGTGCGTGCGCGTGTGTGCACGCACATACTGTTATACAGTTTTTTCCCTCTTCTAAAGAAACAGGAAACAGGCCACTATGCTCTGGGCAGTTTTACCAGCTGAGCACTACCAAATGTCAGGGGGGGGTGTGTGAGTAGGTTTTTCGCTCTTGTTGGAAATATGTTACCATTTTGGATTGGTTCCCATACCCCCTCGAAAGAAATGCAGGTTAAAACTAGAAGACCTCCATTTTATGGTCTGAATTAGGTTTATGGTTAGCGTAGCAGATGTAAGCATAGTCTGAATAGGCTGTGGACATCAGAGGGTATTGTCAGTATTTGATTAATAAGGTGCACAGGGCTTGCCCCAGCAGTCAGCTGGTGTAAAATGATGCCGCAAAAATTCTTTCATAAAAATGAACAGTATTTTCCATAAAAAAGAACAATATGTCCAAGCTATTTCAGAACCCACTTGCACTGGGTTGTGTCACTAAACTGCATGTTTCTCAGTATACAACCATTTGAGTCTGGTTGACTGTAAGTGCATTTATCTATTAAGTGTCCGTACGGGTGAAGAAAATGTTATCCATATACAAGCCAGATAAAAGACACATAAAAAGTGTAAATGTGGTCTGGGAATTTTCTGCAGGTCTGTTGCGATAATTCACTAGATCAACAATATTTTTTCATAAGGCAAACCCACTCACTGACTGGTGCCCCCACTGTGACCCATTTAGTGCTTGGTACTGACACAGTGTGTTAAAAGCACTGACCCTCACATCAACAAGCTGTGCTGGAACTCCTACTTCCCTCTTCTCTCTGTGGACACCATGAATATCATATACCTAATGTGTGATGTGCATTTATCACTGCAGCTGACAACCTTCATTGCCCATATATGCATTTGCTTTCTGGTCCATGATATCAATGCGACACTGCAAAGAATTCAGAGGTATATGTTTAATTTTGAGTTTTATAACACTCAGTAAAGTCAGTGATACCCATACATTTTGAGTCAGTTCCCTTTTCTTAGCTGACAGGAGGTCTTCTGCTGCAGTAGCCCATCTGCTTCAATGTATTGTTTATTTAGGCATGTTTTTTGGCATACCACGGTTATAATGTCTGGTTATTCGTGGTACTATTGTGTTTATGTCAGCCAGCCATTCTCATTTGGCTTTTTAGCACCAGCAAGGCTTTTTGCCCAAAGAACTGCCGCTTACTGGATATTTTTCGGGCTGTTTTCTGTAAATCCTAGAGACGGCTTTGCGTGTAAGTCCCAGTAGATCAGCAGTTTCTACATTACAACATTATCAATCTCAGTCTATCCCTTTCTTGTAATACATCCATGGTACAAGTTTACAAATCTGACAAATAAGCTAGCAACAGAGTGAACTTTTTTGTTTGTATTACTGTTTGTTTTACTGTGACCTATCATGATGGTGGCTAGTGCTTTTTTGAGTGATCCCTCTTATCTGCAGCTTAAGTAGTCCAGACAGGTGAGAGAGAAGCTGAGGTGCCAAAGAAGACTGAAAGCTTCCCCTTTCAGGTCAAATGTCAGCCATAGTTTATAAGGAGCTCTGTCAGTCTGGGATCAGTAGAGGATCAGCAGATCAAAGGCCTCAGTCAGCAGAGTTCTCAAGCTATGTTCCCAATATTCTCTTTGACATTTAGCTCATGTGCATCCGTTCACAGAGGCAAACTCTGCTTTATTGGAAATGTGGTTCCAGCTCAGTCACATTACTCTGATCTGGGCCACACACGCTAATCACGCATTTGCTTTGTGTCTCGTTTTGCATGGAGAGTTTGGGGCAATTGAGAGCAAAGGGGAATTCTAAGTTACGTCGCTGCTGAACAATCAGAGGAAATGCCTATGTTCTGCAAGATTATTTACCTTAACAAAAATATCACAGCAAATGTGATTTCAAATATTCACAAATGTGTGTATTAAATAATAAGATTAAGTGGATTAAAATAATTGGAAATTTTGTGCATAATCGGAGCCAGATAGAATGAGCTAGATAGCAGAAGGCACATTGCCTGTAGTTTTTTTCTCCACCATCTTACCCGCTGCTCAATCGTAAGTGCCTGCATATATTGCGTGTAACATATTTTGACAGACTGTAAACAGAGCCTGCATAAATACCCACATTTCCCCTGATATATGAGATGACTGTATTTATCAAAACAAATGCTTTTAAATATTAATGCTAAATATTAATATTAATAATATATTAATATTTTATGTGGTGGTTTAAATGGTAGGTTCACCACATACTACCTGGAATATCTCTCTGTGTACCTTTACGCATCTCTCTCTTTTTTTGTCTGAACATATACTGTATATGAAAGTACAGAATAAAAAAGGTAATTGAAGACATGCACTGTATAAGCTAGGATCACATTTCTTTTTAAAAACCCAATATTTACACTAAAGAAATTGTGCATAGCTATTAGCGTACCCATCGCGTTGATTCCAACCCATAGCTATGTAAACGTATGTGTTTTGTCTTAAATGAAACACACAGATATAAACACTACTGTACGAATCCATGACTGTCCTAATGTAGAGATGTTTTAGAAAATGTTTAGTTTGGGTTCTGACCTGAGCTGTTGTATAATTTTTTAAACAGATGATACTTTCAAAAGGTGGTGAAGACTAAGTGCAGGATTAAACAGTCTGGGATGCAATCTGGCTTGGAGGACATACTGTTATGCCTAAATTCTAAATAGAAAAAATGAGCCAATAAAGATGGCTCTTAAGTGCCTATAAATAATCATCATACTCACATAATATACACTGTTTTGTAGTACAGCCTAAAATCAAAACCATAGTTGTATATTGTTATATTTTAACAGTTAAATAAAAAAAAAGAAAACTATTGTTGACATGTATTTGTTTTGATTACAAGTTAAGTTGCTTCATGGTCAAGTGGCAATAAACTGTTCTCTTCAAGTCCTTCCACAGGTTTAGGTTAGAGCTTTGATCTGGCCATTCAAGGACATTTTACCTCCCTATACTTGTTAATGCATTTTTTGTCATACTGGAAGGTGAGCCATTTGTCTAGCCAAGGGCTTTTCCTCAAGAATTTATACTGTATGTAGTTGGCAGCAATCTTCTTCGCAATCCTGATCAATTGCCCAGACCCAGCTGAAGAAAAACACTTTATTACACTAGCTATTCCAGATGTCTCTTGTCCTGGTGTTATACAACTATATCCCAGTTTCTGCTGGCGCATGCTTGGTTAATTTTTTTGTTTTCGTTATGTGCTTTTGTCTGTTTGTGTAGGGGCAATACTTACAATAGACAAAACTGGATTTAAATTGATAAAAATTGACAAGTAGAACATAATGTAAGTATATTCATAAAAAGAGGAATTGTTAAAGGATGAAATGAGAGGAAAGTAAACCGTTGGGGTTAATTTTTAGTGTCATGATTGATTAACCCCATTTCACTTATTATCTAACCAAACTTTAAGAAAAAGTAGTTAACTTTAGTCAATAAAGACTTATTGATGTGGACTCTTATGCAACACATTTTTTTTCCTTTTTTGGAATTGCAATTTGGCCACAGACAGAAATTGGAGATATGAATTGGTGCTTAATTAGCTGTTAACATACAGAATAAATAAATAACAATAGTTTTTACAGTTACATTGTTGCTTAAACGGTTTAACATTTCATACGGACAATGGCATTACAATAATTGTTTTGCATTGTGTAATTATATGGCTTTTGCCAGTTGTTTCTGTCAGTGGCCATACATTTTAAACAACATTGTTTTGAATTGGGCAGGTGGCCACACATACAGTGGGTACGGAACGTATTCAGACCCCTTTAATATTTTCACTCTCAGAGGCATTTGCTAAAATTAAAAAAGTTCATTTGATTTCTAATTAATGTACACTCAGCATCCCATCTTGACAAAAAAAAACAAACATGTAGAAATGTTTGTAAATTACTTAACAAACTTAATTTTACTTAACAAACTTTAATTTACAAACTTAATTAACAAAAAAAATGAAATATCATATGGTCTTAAGTATTCAGACTCTTTGCTGGGACAATCCTATTTAACTCACAGGCTGTCCATTTCTTCTTATCCTTCTTGAGATTGTTCTACTCCTTCATTGGAGACCAGCAGTGTTTAATTGAACTTATCGGACTTGATTAGGAAAAGCACAGATCTGGCCCAGGTTACAAAAAAAATCTGAAGCACTCAAAGTTCCTAAGAGCACAGTGGCCTCCATAATTCTTAAATGGATGAAGTTTAGGACGACCACAACTCTTTCTAGACCAGGCCGTCCAGCCAAACTGAGCAATTGTGGGAAAAGAGCCTTGGTAAGAGAGGTAAAGTAGAACCCAACGATCACTGTGACTGAGCTCCAGAGATGCAGTAGAGAGATGGGAGAAAGTTCCACAAAGTCAACTATCACTGCAGCCCTCCACCAGTCGGAGCTTTATGGCACAGTGGCCCGACAGAAGCCTCTCCTCAGTGTAAGACCTATGAAAGCCTACATAGAAAGACTTCCAAACTATGAGAAATAAGAGTCTCTGGTCTAATGAGATGAAGATTAAACTTTTTGGCATTAATTCTAAATGGTGTCTGTAGACAGGCACTGCTCATTACCTTCCTTATACAATCACAACAGTGAAACATGGCGGTGGCAGCATCATGCTATGTGGCTGCAGGGACAGAACGACTGGTTGCAATTGAAGGAAAGGTTAATGTGGCACAGATATATACTGGAAGAAAACCTCTTCCAGAGTGCTCACGACCTCAGCCTGGGCCAAAAGATCACCTTCCAACAAGACAATGAGCCTAAGCACACAGCTTTAATAACAAATAAGTGACCAAAACTCTATGACCATTCTTGACTGACCCAGCCAGAGCCCCGACCTAAACCTAATTGAGCATTTATGGAGAGACCTGAAAATGGTTGTCTACCAACATTCACCATCCAACCTGACGGAACTTGAGAGGATCTGCAATAAAGGATGGCAGAGAATCCCCAAATCCAGGTGTAAAAAACTTGTTGCATCATTCTCAAGAACACTCATGGCTGTACTAGCAACTAAATGCTGAGCAAAGGGTCTGAATACTTGTGTCCATGTGATATTTCAGTTTTTCTTATTTAATAAATTAGCAAAAAATGCTACAGCTTTTTTTCTGTCAAGATTGGATTCTGAGTGTACATTAATGAGAAATAAAACAAACTTTTGATCATTTAAAGGGGTCTGAATACTTTCCATATCCACTGTATACTATGGGTAGGAGAAAAAAAAACACGCTGAACCAACTCTGGTTACAATAAACATGTCTTTGACTAAGATTAAGACTACTAAGAGTAGTTATCACTTTAATTTATTCAGGAAATGTCTATAAACCAGAAACAGGAAAACACATAGCAGGCAACAGTATGTGAAAAAGAACCTGGGACGTACAAGCCGCAACATGAGTGCAGAACACACAAGTAATGAACAGGAACCAGGATGAGAAACAACCTTGAGTGCATTTGAAGTGAGATAAGACCCAAGTAGTAAGTGAACAAAAAGGAGGGGTTTTATATATATATATAAAGCACAGCAGGTCATAATTAAGTAATATTTTGTGGAAAGAAGCGAGTCAAAAGGCCATCATCTTGACACAGCCCTCCCTTTAAGGTGTGGCTTTAAAGTGCAGAAAGAGGAGAATTAGGACTACTTGAAGGTGGGAACAGAACACTGAGAATAATAGGGCAGGAGGCTAGAGAGATGAAAAACATGGACGGTTCAGGAGGGGAGATGCATGGAGGGCACAGAGAACACAAAGCCATTACGCTTTTTAAAAAGTTTTTTGGGAAATTAGCAGGGAAAGCCCACGTGCAGCACTTCTAACAGTATTCCAAATTGGTTATAGCTGGGGGCCATACTGCATAAACAGGCAAAGCCTACTGACCTGTTGGTACTGGGAACAAAAGTCTTAGCAGCAGCAAGAAGAGAGTCAGGATCTATGGGAGGCACAGGTAATGAGGCAGGAGGTATTAGCAGAGAGGGATGAGCCTTAGGAGTTTCTGAAGGTGACTCATGAGTAGCGGTAATCAAAACAATCAATAGCTACTAGCGACAAAACAAGGGGGCGTGGCAGCCTGAGCTATGACTGCGGGAGCAGTGATGACCTGAGCTCAGGCCATGGGAGCAGTGACTGGCTGAGCTGGGGCAACTGGTGATAAGAAACCTGGAGGCACTGGTGACAAGTAAGACGCTGCTGATGCAATGCCCTCCCAAGGTTCCAATGATTGCGAGATACTGGCTGACTGTTGGGGAGACTGTATGGGTCTGTATGGGCTACTAAGCTGCCAAACCTCTAATGAGGAGATCCAAACAGGGGTCTTAGCACCTCCTGAAAGGCTGCCAAGGCTTTATTCACTGCCACGGATTCTGGTGCCTATGTGTAGAGGGAAGGTGCGGGCGCTGACATGAAAGTGGCAGGTACGGACATCAACATAAAGCTGGCAGGCATGGATGTCGACATGGAGCTGGCTGGTACAGGTGCCAACAAGGAGCTGGCTGGTGTGGGTGCCAACGAGGAGCTGGCAGGCATGGGCGCCGGCATGAGGCAGGCAGCAGAGGCATTGCACTTCCTCTTATGCTTTTTGGCAGTATGGGAGATGGGTGGTACCAGTCTCACACTTGGTTAAAAACCAGCTTTCATTCATGCCAAAATGTATAAGCCTATCAATACATACAGATTTAGGACACAGTGAAAGTGCTACTTTTAAAAGACCATGCTAACAGATTTTGAAAATCATTAGTGCAATGACCAGGGCCGTAGTATCCACAAAGAAAATGAAATGTGTATCAGTGTAAGTTCTAGGCAACATATGGAAAGATAATTGAGATGTCTAAAATTGTAAAGCATTATTCATTATTTTTAAATGTTATTACACAAATAAAAATATTGTGAATACCAAAATGCACTATTCCCTAATGAAATATCCTAAAATTTTTGTGAGCTATGTATTTAAAAGGTTAAAATGCAAATCAATACAGACAATGAGAGGATGAAATGTCTGTGTCATATTGCACTTTAGAGAATTTGTTTCATGTTACCATCTCTCTTGTAGTTGTTTTATAGTCTCAAGATCTCCCTGCTGAAATGTTACCACAGGAAACTCAGGTCAGCTAGTGGTAAGGAGTATTACTCAGCTTGTTGTTAACTGTAGGGACTCCCAGCTCTCTGGCTCATGAAAGCCTGGCTTCTTCTAATTTGTCTGTCAGCATAAAAGCAAAGCTGTGTGCATGTTGAAATGTTAGTTCTACATTGGGATTTTTGGCAATTGGTCTGCTTACCTCAAGTATATTATTGGTATTTAAAACTCGTGCTGTTTCACACAAATATCTTCACGTTTAACATTTTTATACATGTCAGGATGTCATATCTAATGTCTGCATTTTATTTTGTATTGAAATGTGTATTATTAATCCTCATTGACAAACACCACCATGTGTATGGTATGTCATTCATTTATTCAAGGCAGGAACAACTCTAGATGGGGCACCAATCTACCATAGGGATCACACACACACAAAGTGCACTTTAGAAGCACCAATTAACCTAACATGTCTTTGGGAAGTGGAAAGTCTGCAATAAACCTTCAAAATCAGAATGAAAAGAATCAAAATCACCACATACAACACGAATGTCACCAACCTGCACACAATTTTCTACCTACTTATTTACATTTGGCTGTTTCTAAGCTGCATGGTGGTAACTGCTGCTGTTGTCGTGGTGTTTGCGGTTGCTATTGCTGTTATTATTGTCCTTCTAGCTTTTTAATTGTAAGACTTGCATTTACTCTGAAATTAGGTTTTATAGGCAGTTGCAGCGGGTACAGTTTTGCTAACGTGTTGATAGCTCATTTCAACAGAAATACAAAGGTTTAGCATAAACACAACACATGTCTGGTGGCTAGTTATCTTGTTATATGCTATCTACATCAGCCTATCTGCATGACGACCCAGTTTTAACCAAAACAAGTGAGTCTACCACTGGTAGTTTACTGGGGAGCTACAATAAACTCAGCACACACATGTTTTTGGTTCTATTAGTGTGTGTTTTACCAAGGCTCAACTTTAACTGCTTTTCCTTATGTTTGTTTGGTTGATTTATTTAATTTTGCTTTTAGCATCAATGGACCCAATATTACATCGATACATAAGGTTACATTAAAACTAGTCATACACAGCCAGATCTGACCAGTTCAGTGTAATCAGTTGACCTAATGCAAGTCTTTGAACTGTCTTTGGACTGGAGGATATGCAAACTCAACACTGGCAGAGTCCAAATTTGGAAACAAACCTCGGATGCTGGAGCTCTCCTTATGTGGATGAGACCTCTTCCACCTTGCCTCTCCACCTAGGCCCGGTCGCTGTGAAACTGCCTGTAGCTGAGGGTTTCTGAAACCTGGAGGGCTGATTGTACACAAAGCTGACTTTATATGTGCATACGGTACCAGTGTCCTTTCACTTCTTGCTGTTACTGAGACTTTAGTTTTATCATTCTCCCATACTCATCGAACCTAGAACTTCCAGGAAACAAGTTTTTTCCTCATCGTGGACATTTCTTTTTTTATTTCCTGAACATCACATTCTCACTTTTGAATTTCATGCTGTTACTATGCTTAAGCCGTGCAAACCTTATATCATTATGATACAGCAACCCTTGTACAGGTTTCATGGCGAACATCTTTTTTTTCCAGAAAATAGCAGTCATGTAGTTATATAGCATGACTAAAATCTCAATGTACACTACTTTTCTGGATTAATGCTGCCATCATAAACTCCATACAATAGCAGTGCCTGGCATTTGGACTTGCCATTAACAGTCTGGATGGTCATTTATGTCTATTGTCTGGAGTACACAGCCTGCATTTTTTTAAGACTTGATTAATCTGACCACAGCAAGTGTTTCCACTATATGTTGTTCCATCCTAGATGCCTCTGAGTCCAGAGAAAGCCACTTCTGAACATTTTTAACTCAGTTGCAAAGTTTTAAGTGCCATTTGTGAATGTAACTTCATATTACAGTGCTTGATAAAGGTTTGATAAAGTAATCCTTTTGCTATGTGGTTGTTGTTTTTCATGCAGTTCCATCTGAAAGATGGGAGATGATATTCATTTTAAGCGTCCACCCTTGGCCTTTATGCACTGAAATTCCTCTAGATTCCTTGAATTTTTTATTGATATTATGCTATTATTGATATTAAAATCCCTCCCAATTTTTCTATGAGGTACGTTGTTTTTAAAGGTTTCAACATTTTCTTACACATTTGTTGACAAACAATATGCATCAATGGAAAAGATATGTAAGGGTTAGGGTTAGGGTTAGGGTTGCATTTATATTAAAAACAATTTTCCATACCATCCCATTTTTTCTGTTTTGAGGTTATATATCGAATGCAAGTGTTTTTGGGGTTTTGTTCCGAAGTACCCAGAAAATCTTAAACACGTGATACTTCATTGCTGTGAGGACGCAAAACCAGAAAACTTGAAAAACTTCCATCTATCCAATTTATACATCATGTTTATTAAGTTGAACTACAAAGTGTATTCCAAAAAAGTTGGGACACAAATTGTGAATAAAAACTGAATGCAATAATGTGGAGATGGCAAATGTCAATATTTTATTTGTAATAGAACATAGA
>JAVSBV010144218.1:0-15959 GCA_033117975.1 Parotocinclus spilosoma | reverse complement strand
TATACCATATTTATATCCCAATATCCTTATTTATCATCCATTGCACTATGTTACCACTTGTACTGTTTTAATAATTGCACAATTTCTTTTACTATTTGCACTCTGTTTGTATTTGCACAGTTTTTCTTATATTTTTCATATTTGCACTGTCCAACTTTGCACATTGCTACTGTTTGCACTAATGGTGGATGCTAACTGCATTTTGTTGCCTTGTACTTGTCCTGAGATATGGCAATAAAGTTAAATCCATCTATCTATATCATAGCCAACAACTGTTGGTTGAAAGTGCTGTAAGTAGCCAATGTAAATGTGATCAGTGCCATCATGTCTCAATGCTGTGTCACAAAGCTAAATACTTTAATTCATTTACATTTTGTTTATATTGGACTTTAAACATATTATATTGTAAGCAATGCAGTTATATAAAGAAAAAGTTGCAAAGAAAAAGTTTCAAATTTTAAGGATGCCCAAGACTGGCTGTTAAGTATCATATGGAAAGTTACATATAGGCATAATGTGAAGATGTTAGGGTGTCTTACAGTGGGAGATATCTACATGATCATTTTATCCTATAGTGAAGCCTTACAGTATACAGATACATGCATGTGTGGGAGAGTGAGAGAGAGCGAGATGGAAGAGTTACCTAGAGACAGTAATGAGGAGGCTGTTTCCAAAGTGGAGACAAGCTTAGACTGACAGACTCAGACAACCAAATAGCAAACAATCATTGATATAATTAGTTATTATTTTGTTATTTATAAAAATTATAAAACCGATCATGTTCAGTCACAAGTCAGTGTGAGAAACACACCCCAATGCAGAACATATGGAAGATTTTGGGTTAAGTGTCTAAGGTTCTTGACTACAAATACGGGGATCATTTCCTATTCATCTTAGTGATTTCCAAACAACTTTAAGGGAAGCATAACCTTAAGAACGTCAGATATTTGAGTGTTTCCCATAAGCCTTCTTAGTATCCAAAATTATAAACGAGTTTTAAATAATTTGTTGATGCATCTGTGCCGGAAAAGCACCGCCAATTGAACTAAACCTCTTTTTAATAAACATTTCCTAATTATTAATAATTATTATAAAAGAATGACATTTTAAAACCTGGTTTAGTTGAAAAACACACGATATACATTTATACTCAAAAGTGAACTTCATAGGGGGAGGTTGTAACTCTACATACTACACCATGATACTTACAGTCATAAGGGTAACACCACAAAATCCCAGTGGTGGCTAATGCTTTTAGTAAGAGCCAATATTTTTCATAGAGTAACAGGCAAAGGCAAATATTTATATAAAGAAGGCAATTAGTGGCCTCTAGCATTTTGAGATAGAAGTGCAAGTAAATGTTAAGTAAGAAGTACGGCGGTACCTTGGTTTTCGACCACCTTGGAATTCTAGTAGCTTCAGCCAAATCTCAAGTGAAGATTAACACTGTGTTTATCATGTTTTTCTTTATTTTATGATCTAATATACAGTATAGTATTCTCACAGGCCCCAAAATGGTTAATAATGACAGCCAAACTGAAAGCAAATCAGGAACTGAATTATCTTGGTTTTGAGGCTAATTTGAGTTCACCAAGGGAGTAAGTGTTGTGCTTTTACTTTAAATTTTCAAGCCCAGGGTCTTACTCACTAAATTACAACTACATTTTATTATAAAATAAGCTTTTTATAATATAATGGTTTTGACCAACTGAAGGTTAATGTACATGTTTCCATGTAAGTGCTAGTGTGCATTAGGCTGCAGCATGATATAGACTACATTAAACTCATTGGATCATAATACTTCATAATTGGATCATAATTTAAATTGTCAGAATGTAATACCTTCATAATTCAAATAGCTCCTGTACAATACAACTCAATTAATGCATGTCTTTACAATGTGGATTTCTGGGTGTATAGAATGGATTACTTCAATGTACATTATTCCTTATGGGAAAGATTTTCTTGGTGCTTCTCATTTTTGGTTCTCGGTAAACCTTGTGGAATGAATAAAAAAAAATAAACCCATGTACCACTGTACTTAGTTTGTTATGAATGAGTCAGAATATTCTTAAAAAAATTTAAAAAGCACATACTTTCTTGAATGGTATGAGGTTACAAAATACTTAGCGTTTTGGAAAACCCATCCCAGAATGAGAGTTATGACTCTGCCAAGCAAACACTGTTGTGTCCTTGAACAAAGCCCTTTGAGAGATGGTTGCTGACTTCAGAATTACTTGCAGTGATTAATGTACTTCAATAGCTCCATCATGCCGAAGGTCAAAAGCTCCAAGTTCCTTGGTGTGCAAATCACAAAAGAACTTACTTGGTCCATCAACACCACCTCCATATCAACATCTTATCTATGTGCAGAGACTGAGCAAAGTAAATCTCCACACCCTTCGTCGCGAAACTGATCCTGTGCTGTATTTTATTGACTGGTTTGGAAACTGCATATACTGCAAGACTATACAGTGGAAACAGTGGATAACAAGAACAGCCAAGAACATTGGGGGCTCTCTCCCCTCCATCAAGGGCATTTACAACAAACCGCCAATATTGTGGACTCTTTTTTTCTGCTTAAACGTAAAAGAAAGTACCAGAGCTCCTGTGCCACCACTGTCTCATATTTTAATGGGTTATTTATCCCAGGCAAACAGACTCATCAATAACTGTTAACATTAAAAACTTGCTACTAGAATCTACACGCACCAGGTCATAAGCCTGACTTCATAACTGTGATAAGCGACATTTACATGTTGGCCACTGTTAGCTTGTAGAACTGCACATCTGCATTATTTTAAACATTTTAGGCTTATTCCATGTTTATTTCGATATTCCATTATTCATACCATCATTCCATGAATGTACTTTAATCACATTAGTAATTTTGTACTTACTTTTGGTCTTATTGTCATGCATTCTGCACTTTGTTGTTTATCATAGTACCAAAGGAACAGCTTTTCCACATCACTCTGTACGTGTATATAGTTGGCTCTCTTGAATTAAAATTCTATAGCCGTAAGAGCAGAATATGGCTTGCATTATTCTATGTTGATTCTCCAGCTGCAGAAATAGACACAAAAAATTGGCACTGCACCACCACCTCTGATCAGGGAGGGTGGCAGAGGACTGTACTGCAGGCTGGCTTGTCATGAGTAGAAGACTAAATTTCCCAAGATGCTCTAGAGCTAACCATCCCCAGTAATTTACACCAGCATGTGTTGGCAAATAAGGCTGAAAAAATGGATTTTTCGCCGCTGTGTCTTTAGTTTCACGAAGGGCACTCACTGTGTGTGTGTGTGTCTGTGTGTGTGTGTGTGTGTGGTTGGTTGGTTAGATAGTTTGAAAGAAAGACGGAGAGAAGATAAGGGTTACAAATAAGAAAAGCTTAAACGTGAAAAGGTAAACAAGAAAGTGAAAAACAACTGAAGACAAAGTGTATTGTGGCAGTAAGCTAAATAAACAAACTAAGGTGTTTATAGTGGATATAATAAGTAAACGAGCTTGAAAGATTATTAAGTTGAAAAGCCAAAAAACACAAAGTGGAGGAAAATCAACAGCAGAACATTTTGTAGTAGTTTTAGAGCACAGGCCTCTTGTGCAATGGATAATGGATCACCTCCCCTCTAGGTGATCCAAACAAGTACATGTATATCCAGTAATTTTTGTAAAGAGTAGAGTATATAAATTTAATTTTCAGATTAATTTCAGATATCCTCATATGCATGTATTTCTCTGCTCCTGTTTCTGAAATTCAAATCTAATCCCCATATGAGCAGTGAGTGGCAAGGAAAAACTCCCTGAGATACATAAGGAAACAGGCTCATAGGGAGCCCATTTTTACCTGGCTGAGACAAAACAGCAGGTTACTACCGATCCATAAGTGCATAAAGGAAATCTAAAAAGAAATTACATGTTTAGTGTAGCATTCTGTAAATAAAAGTGCTGAGAGATAAATAAAACTGCTTTTAGTTGAACTGTGAAAGTTTCTGGCCTTTTCAGCAGCCCTCTGTTGTACCAGTGCCCATGTCAGATGATCCATTTTGAAATATCAACATATCCACAGGCACAGGGCAAATGCTAGGACACAGTGTTTCGAATGTCAGGCCAGAGGCTAACTAATGTGGCTGTATTTGGCTGAAAATGTAATTTGTGTAAGCAAAGGGAAGCCAGTGAAAAGCACTACCCTTCTTTGTTTCCCTAGTTCTAGTGTGCAATTTTTAACCAAGCTATCTCAGCTTTGCACTTGATTCAAATATCAATTGATAGCCAACAGAAATATTATTGCATTTTAATCATCAGCTTTGATCAAACCATCATTTGCTAATGACCATAAAATGTATCCCTACTCGTAATAACTCGTTGTCATTACGTGCTCCTTATAAACAACCTTAAACCAACGGCACTCTCTCTTCTGATTATCTGGGGTCTCAAAAATTCAATTACATTATAATATGAAATGTGTATTTGAACTCCAGTTGTCGATGCCTTTAACACCCAATCAATGCTGTGACTGCACAAGCAGATGTGGGAGGTAAAGAGTGGAAGTCTGTCTTTCATGCGTGTGTGTTTAACAACCTCACTGGTCATATGCTTGGTGGTTAGCTTTCGTTTGTGATAGAGGCTATTCAAACTAGTTGATGTGTTCATTGAGCATATGTGTATGACTTTGCACTACTTATTTATAACAAGTTGTAAATGGCTGAGGTAATTAGTGATTGTTACAGTCAGATTTCTGTGTGATTTTCCTTTTGTTTTCTCGAGCCTGGCTCGCTGTCAATCTGTGAACTTCTGCTTCGAATCCTGTACCGATTCCAGAGTCGACTCGATCAAACTAGTGCTCTCACATTAGTACTTTTTCCATGCCCGCCACACCGAACGACTGCCTTTTTTTAGTGGCGTCACATCTTTTTCTGCTCTCTAGCATAGCACCTTTGTTTAAACTCGTCTCCCAATGGCTCCTCTGTTTGACCTGTATAACTACTTCCATATCTCACCACACCCCCTGATAGCTCAACGACAGTGCGTTGCAGGCTTTGCTCCTCCTACCACAGATTAATCTTAGTATCCTTCTCATTATTCTTAATTTGCGCACATGTACTCACTATCTCCCATATATACAGTGGTGTAAAAAAGTGTTTGTCCCCTTCCTCATTTCCTGATTTTTTGCATGTTTATCACACTTAAGTGTTTCGGAACATCAAACCAATTTAAATAGTAGTCAAAGACAGCACAAGTAAACACAAAATGCAATTTGTAGATGAAGGTGTTTATTATTAAGGGAGAAACAAAATCCAAACCTACATGTGTGAAAATGTGATTGTGCCCTAAACCCAATAACTGGTTGGGCCACCCTTAGCAGCCACAACTGCAACCAAGCGTTTGCGATAACTTGCAATGAGTCATATATATACAAAAATAGCATTTTCTATAGGTTCCAGTGGCTTAATGTGAACTCCCTTTCAAATCAAATAATGTCAGCATCTAGTAGCTTTCTGGGGATGCAAAGTTGACCTTTGTACAGCTCGAAGAAGTTTGATCAGGAATAGTCTTTTTATAAGGGTAGTAGCCAAGAAACCAATTTTTCTGCAAGGGATATTGTGTGAAAAGGCTCAGTGATGAGGAGCTCACAAAGATTGGAATGGAGATTTGTAGCAAATTCTTATGGATTTATATATATATGTTTTTTATACAATTGTTGAAACCAACAATCTGTAAAGGTTGGCCGAAGACTTTTGCTCAGACCTGTAAGTGTAATTGTTTAGACTGGACCAGTACCAAGCACTTTGATAGAAAATTGTATGTAAACACAATAACATGTTAATTTCTTAGTTATTACCATATTGTTAACATAAATGTAGCAATAACTTCTCTTTGATTATGTGGTATTATAATTTTATAGTTTCAAATGTGGTTATTCAAAACAACTTAGTAATAACTAAAAATAATGTTAAAACAGAATTTTGTTAAACACCCTCAGTTTTATATTAAATACTTGATCATGAAACACTATGCATTATGAAACACTACTTTTTAAATTAAATAAACCGAATGTGCAGTAAATCTTTGTTAAAATATTTTATTTATGTATTTTATTTATTTACATTATTATATTCAGGGTTAATGGCAGAATATCGGTGTTTTGCCAGTTTTTTAGTTTTATGAATTATAGAATCCAAACCAGAACCTTTTTGTTTTCTGCCTTATTGAATTTTATGTTTTACATAAGGTTTATTCAAATAACTGCAAAGATGTCAATCCCTGGATCCTTGTTCATTCCACTGAATGATTGATATATATTAAATTATAGGTAAGAGAAAAATACAAAATACATTTCAGAGGCAACTTTTGGCCTAATTTTGGCCATTCCAAATTACTAAAAACTGGACAGCTAAGAAAGGGGATATTGAACAAGAAGCCATTTTGCCTGACATTGGCTAGGCTGTGCATGTAACACTAATTTCACAGGCTTAATACATGGCATGTATATCAGAATAGCCATGAAGTAGTATATTTGGAAAAAGTGGCACACTGAGTCATATTTGCCCTTCTGATGCTATATGAAAAAAGCTTTTATGGTCAAGCACCACTGATCATGAACTGAGTAACTGGTTAGGATTTAAACGAAAATTGATTTATTAATTTTTGCACTTATAATCTCTTAATGGACAGCCAAAGTTTGGTAGGTAGTTTACTTTCCAGCACATCAATGACTCCAAAAATTGACTTAACTTTTGTTGTCACTTTTCCAACCCTGTTATTCTTGTCTTTCAGTCTGTATCAGTTTCCATAACTACACCATTTTTTTCTTGTTACTTTTTTGCTATAAGGCAAATTATGTAAATTAAACTGGCAAAATGTTTTAAAGGGGTATTATGATTTTCTGTAGTTAAGGAGTGGGTGATGACAATTTATAAAGGGCTAAACTGTGCTTGCTGAGAGGATGGCATGCGTATTGTGTGCTTGATCAGAATGGAACAGATGACAACAGCAGCTACTTTAGTCTCCTATTTGCCCTCCATCTATCAGTCTATCTTTCTTTGTTATTTAATTTACTGTTTTAGCCTCTTGGGCCAGATGTATTATGTAGAAGACATGTTTTAATGTTTTTATCATGTATTTATTCAGTATAACAGTACAATACAGTATATATCTATGTAGAATTGTGGCAGTCAGTGTTTTTAAAATTGGGAAGCGAATACCACGTTTACATATGGTATAATTTACTGACAAGTATAAAAATGCCATAGCATAGGGCTTTTTGTATGTCTTCATTGAGGATGCAATTTTTGAGCTCTTCAGTATAGAGCCCTTTTACATAATGACACCTTGTTGTTTTATCTATATTGTAAATTTTTGTAAGACTTACTGACACTGATTTAATGAAGTATTTAGTAACCATTCATAGTAAGAGAAGCCATGTATTTTTTAACTCCATTCACTGACTACAAACCCACAAAATGGCCTAAAGTTTGAAACACACACTAATTTGCCCTGTCTTTTTATTGATTCTTTTTAAAAAGCATCTCTGACCAGAATTAAAATATTAAAAAATGAATTACAATTTTTTAAACTGGCTCCCAGAGACTTTTAAGCAGATTTTGGACACTGCATTGTACATCATGAGGAGTTTGAATTTAAGAAACAAACAACCGAATAGTGCAGTAAGATATTTGGTAAATAAGTAATATTTAATTTACCAATATGAAGTTCACCCAGATTAAGTAATCGTATAGACAATTTCCTAGACATTTAATTACCACATTTTAATTGTTGTGGGACTGTTGTAGACTAGTGGCTAAGGAACTAGACTATGGACCACTAGGTCCAGAGTTCAAATCCCACTTCTGCCTAGTTGCCACTGTTGGCTCCATGAGCAAAATCATTAGCCTACAATTGCTTGAATTGTAACATTCTGGAAAAGAGTCTGCCATGTGATAAAACAGAAGGGAAGCTGTGCTTCCCATGTAATCTTTAATCTATACATGTAATCTGATGTTAACAGATACCCGTGGCATGGGTGAAAAATAGCATATCTACAGCCAGGTCATATGGCAGTATGCCTAACTAACTAACTATCAAAATTAATATATTGCTAAATCAAAAAAAAAAACTTACTTAATTAATATTTTTTATTTTCATCGATGGAATATCTGCCATAAAACTGGTATTTTAACTGGATACATTCAAGGTAGGAAAGCAAATGAACGAGATGTTACGAGATGTGGTGGTGTTTTTAATTGGACCCAACTATGCGGGATAAGCATATTCCACGTCATATAATAAGAATGGGGAAATAATATAGAACGTATAAGGTACGTAAAGGTATAAAGAGCAGAGCGTCAGGCTCATAACATAATGAAACCGAAAGGATAAAGGGGCGCGCCGAGGTTGTGTCCCAAGTGGGAGCAACGCGCGACCTAGTCGCGAGAGGACGCCAAAGCGTCAGTCGGGGCAAACTGAGTGCTGAATGCACCAAGGGAAGGTAGGAACCCTAACAAATACCAGATATGAACATTCTGTCCATATACAAGAACCAGATACAGAACCTGATTTTTAATAAGACCACCAATTGCTAAAATGAAGACACTTTTTTCTTCTCTTTATGGACTTCTGTTGTTGTAAATCACGTCTGCAACAACACTTAGATAGGCAATACATATCAAAGTGAAATTCACATGAATACCATGACCTATGGTTTTTCAGCAGACCATTGCCCAGAGCATCACTGTGCCAGTTTATTCACGTCACATGTCAGTGGTTTTAATGTTATGGCTGATCGTTATGTGAGGCAGAGGATGACCTGGCTGAGCAGATGGATAAAAGGACTTGCTCAAGGACCTCGCTCACTATTTCTAGAACTTGAGGAACTGTTTTTAATGATGATGGCTGTTCAGTGGCAACATCCTTGGACAACGAATGCATAATGCATAAGCATGTAACTTGACAAGCGGCCCCCAAACATTAAAAGAAACTATGATCTGTCACTGGGTGCTCCGATTGCACCCAAGCTACGCCATTTAGCTGCAATTGCCTTGCATCATGTATCATTTTACAAATTGATATTTTTCACCATATAACTAGTTATGCATGTACATATTTTGCATAATTGCTATTATTGTCTGAAGCCATTCACTGTCTATCTTGTTCTACCAATCATAAGGATGTAACTTCAAGTCCCTACTCTGCAGAGATGCCACTGATGCGATTTTGAGCAAGACTATTAGCTCTCTTGGTAGTCCTTCTGAAAAGGGCCTTGTGATGGGTCTCCTTAAAATAATTATAATCAAACTTCCAGATGAGATGCCATATGTGGTATGTGACATATGATATTTGGATAGCTCTTTTTGCTGGTATAGGTATGTGCCATTTAGGGACTGCATTACTTTCTGTGAAACAGGTCATTGACTGAAATTGACACTGACTGGACATTATTTTTTATGGTACTATAATAAAAATACACTGTTAGAGTTTAGAGACATTTCGATTTCCTGTTCAAATTTATTAATACGTGCCCCATATAGAGTTTTGCCGGGTGGGCACTGGCTGGCCCACGTGTAGATTTAGCAGAAGATAATAGATGGATGGATGGAATTTTATAATGATTGTTAAGACCTCAGTCCTTAAAGCGAATGGATGTTGATCTGATGAAAATTTGTATTTTTATGGAAATATTTTTGCAATGTTATATTGTGCTTTTTCATGTATAAAAGGAATACAAGTACACCATTCTATTTTATTACGTCATAGTACAAGTATGCAGTTAGTGTGAAGAATCTTATGCACCACACCATCAGGTGCACTAGAGATGAATGTGAATGTGACACAAACGACCCTGCTATGATCTTAAACTCATTTTAAAGAGTTATAATAGCACTGTCCTGCAGCAGCCTATTGAAATTCAGCTCCACAGCAAGCCATAACTCGCAAAAGTGACTCCCACTGAATGATAAGTAGCCATGGTAAGCACCATTGATTGCAAATAATTTGGCGCAGGTTTGGGGTTCGGCAGCACAAGCAATACTCACTCCCTCTTCATATCAAGGCCTTCTGTTCTTCCAGGTGCTGAGGGTGTGAAGAGAGAAAAAAAAGACTGGGTGAGTGCAAAAAAGTGAGTGAAAGAGGAGCAAGACAGGTGTCAACAATGTTTCTTGTTGAGGCAGCTTGCGGCGTTTGAGGTTATCCCAGACGCTGTAACTGAAACTCTTTCCCTAGCAACACACTCTTGTCTCTCTGCCCTTCCAGGAACTCTAATTTTCAAACCGGAATAGAACTGCTCGAGTGATTTTACAGATGTGATGGGATGACCTTAGGAGATGGATTACTCCGTGAAAGCTGAGCCTATAACTAAACAGGAAAAGCCATAAATCAATGAATTAAGAAGTGTGTACACGTCTATACACTATGAACATTGTGTTTGAAGCTTGAAGGATAATGAATCAACGATATAAATGTAGGGCTTTGTTCACTGTTAATGTGTGCTATTTGCTGCACCATTCACAGACTACACATTTCATGTTAGTGAGCCAATTGTACAGCCATTTGGGATCTTCAGTTTGAAAGGATTGGCACGTAACTGAATTACAGACACACAAAAGCTTACTATGAATGGCCCACTTAGAAGTGAAGCTCCATAATGCAGTAATACCTTTTAAATAGGGTTGAGTGGATAGAATGTGAAACTCAAATGTGATTTCCAGGCAATAGGTGTTGCCTAACACTCCCACCTAATGCTTCTAACCTGTTCCCTGAAGACAGGCTGCATACTTTATTATTTTTTTTTTATGAATAATTACCTAAACAACCTAACACTCTCCTCTTGTGTATTATGGTAAAATCTGACAACATTCTTTAAGTGTATAAGGTCAAGCTCAAGGCAGGATACTGGTTGTATGAACAAGCTTCTTAATTATCTCCTGCAATGGTCATTAGTGTTTCAAGTCATGCTTTTAAACACACAGACACTTACATTCACACCACCATACCACATGCTTGGTGTACCTTTTAATAAATGTATAAAAGAATTAAAATACATTTATTTGAAAATCATTGCATGTTATATGTAAAACGTGTTTATGAGATTAAAGGCAGCCTATAATCAGTGTACAAGGAAACATTCTAAGTACTGCCATACATACAATGATGAGACAAAACATTATGACCAGGTAGACATATACTTAGGTAGGTGGCACAAGTCAAATTGACAAAGGGTTTTACTGCAGATCCTTTACCTAGAGCATCACACTACCTATCCTGACTTGCCATCTCCCACAGTGCATCCCGGTGATATCACTTTCCCAAGTAAGCAGTGCTTATGAACCCAGTCATCCATGTGAAAAAAATGGGACTCATCTGACTAGATGACCTTCTTTCACTTTTCCACGGTCGAGTTCCAACACCCATATGCCCCATTGTAGCCATAATTGATGTTGGACAGGTTTTATCATTGACATTCTCTCTTGTCCTGTTGCTGCTCGGCCACACATACATCATGATGTGATGCATTGTGTTGCAATTCAATCCACACATAACCAGCATAATAATAATTATAATAAGGGTTGAGTGTCAAGTCCTGTAGTTTGTATTGTTATTTCAATCATATACAGTGGAGTACAGTACACAGTAAAACAAAATAACATTTCTCCAAGACCAAGATGCTACATAAAACAATAGACTGCAAAATACAACATAAGCGTAGTAGCATGTGCAATGACCCAAAAAAACATATTATAAATACTCAAGACCATTTTAAGACAATAAACAATAAATTTATAAAATAAAGTTAGTCCCCTAAGTAGTGGAAGCAGTAAGGTGCAGGTGTTAGCCAGTAGTGCGACCACTGAACAGTATGGGTGAAAGTTTGGAGTGAGTGCTCCTATAAAGAGAAGCTAAGCAAAGTTAATAATAGGAACATGCTAAATATAAGTTATTTTTATCTTATATCATATTTATATTAATGTTGAACTTAAATACCATTCCCTTTTCAGATTCTTTTTTTTAATTATTGTGCAGTTTTTTTCTTTTATCTTCAGTAATATCACTTCACTTTTTTTAATCTTTTAAGTTTTCTGTGTTGTTGTGGCAGGAACACAAACCACGACCAATAATGTACTGTAATACTGTGCTGGCTACTCTTCTGGAAGGCACATCAATGCGCAATAGCATTCTCTGGCACACAGTTACTTTTGATACAGGTGTGGGTAAATCCAGCTTCTTGCATTTAAGAGTTCTGTGAAACTTGAGTGTCCCTCTTTTTGGTTGAATGGGACATTGCAGAGCTGGTTCAAATTGAAGGCACTTGTCTCCCTCTACTGTTTGAAGGTGGTACAGTAAGACCCTTGACTACATGTAATAATATAGGACTAGTCTTGCTGAAATTATCATTCAGGAACAGTATGTGTTCCTTGATCATTTACTAAGAAGTACAAGCAGTATATTTTTTCTTTCTTTTTTTTTTAAGAGACATTACAAACTGCCTTTTTGTTTCCGTTGTGAAAAAATTAACTATTTCATTCATTGTCAGTTTTTCACCCATTTTCTGTGTTGATATTGAAGTGTTGCCTTGGTGACAACTCAAACACAAAAATGCTGTTGTCTCACTGTTTGCAGCATTATTGTGTTTATAAATTATGTATGTTAGTTACTTTTATTCCACCATATTTTTATTTATGTGTCAATGACTATAGATTTTCAATAGACCCCTTTATAAAAAGTAACTATGATATAATTTACAAGTCATATAAAATTCCAAGACAAAAGATGTTAAGTTAGTCAGACTAGTTAAAGTTACTCAAACAGTAAGTAGTCAATGTAAGAAGGTTGTGGCAAGGGTTTGGTTCATTTTTGTTAAGGTGACAGGCCATCTGCCTTGAAAGATATCTGTGTGGCATAGGCTGGCAGTTACTATGGAAACTAGGCTAGAAGTCACTGTGTGAGAGGCAGATTGAGCAGAGTTGCCCTGTCAGCACTATTATACTGCCCAGAAAAGGCTGAACATAATCGTTTTTTTTCTCCCTTCCTGAATGGATTTGTCACTTTTTATAGCTGCACTTGCTTCTGCAGTACTATACTAAACTACACGTTGTGCAGTTCAGGGACATTTTGGTATTGATCTTATACATGATTCTCACCTTAATAAACAGTTTTATATGGATAAAACTGAATATCAAGTAACACAATCCAGCTTTATATTTGTTTTAGGAAATGCTTTATTGTTTGAGCATGTTTCAAAATGGTGAGTCAAGCAGGTTGAGTCAAAGGTCGGGTCAGAGGACACGTCACATGATGCATCGTGGACTTTTTGCAATGGCTGCCAAAACCATTGTTGAGGTTTCTTCGTTGGTAGGTCGTTGGTCTCGGATGACCACTATGTGGCCTGTCATCCACAGTTCCAGTTTCTCAAAATTAGAAATGTGGGATGCAACAGTGCTGTGTGAAATTGGTGGTCTTTCTGGGTGTCGAATATTGAAGTCTGTGGCTTCGTTCCACAGGCACCAGAACTGTCAATTCCATCTTCAGTTATCTGTGATGAACGACAAAAGTTTTGACACTTCTGTGTTAATCACTTTTGATTTGAACTACAAGAGATTCTTGTAAGAATCTAATGCTGGACTTCTTTGATATGCTACATGATCACATCCCCATAGGAACAACTTACCCTTGATCCAATATGGTGACTTTCAAGATGGCGGCCATGTTTCTTCCTAAAATATGCCCTCTCACCCATTACTTGCTGTGGTATTCAGTCATTTTGTCATTTTCCCTTTTGTTTCTGAAATAAAAGAGTGTCCCATGGCTTTTGGCTCACCCTGTATATAATAATTTGGTCAATTTTTAGTAATTATCTGTATGAGCTTATCTCATTATTTAGTTCAACAATCTATTAACTGTGAAACTATTGTAGTTGTATTGTGTTGTAGTTGTACAAATTGTGTAATATTAATGCAATGCAGTGGCCTGCTATCTAATACTGCAGATGGACAGTTTCTAACAGGAAAATACTGTACAAATATTATCTGGGCAGACAGTCTTGCAAAAGCTTGTTCAACACTAATTAAATAAATGTTTTGTTAATTTTCTAATTAAACACCAGTAACCATAACCTGAAAACAAATGTAAGTTTGTCAGCGTTGCATTGAAACAGCATAATCCTTCGCATAAACACACAATCTAGCTGCACGTTTTGACAAGCTTGCATATACTGTCTCTACTAAGCATATTAAATGAAATCAATATATTACAGTTAATACAAAACAAATATTTCAGTAATTACTGGTGTCATTATCATTTGAAGCTTAAATTGTTATTTATTAAATTATTAAAAATCATTATTATTAATTTATTATTTGAGTAATTTTGTCTATTTCATACTATTTCATCCAGGCTGACCAAGGAGATAGAGTCTTTTTTTAATCTTAATTCACCCAATGTTTTTTGCATTTTCTTTTCACTGTCACCCTGGGCTTGCTCAATTAGGGCTTACTTAACTTAACTTGGCTTTTAAAAGGAAAACAAAATAACTTTTTTCCCCTGTGAAATAAGAAAGGAATGTAGTTAACTTTAAAGCAATACAATTGCTGTGACCATGATTAATTATTTGACAGCACAGTTTACAGACAGCACAATAAAACAGTATAGAGTACATTTTGTGAGACTTTTGGTGCATTGTGATTAATGTAACTGCACATAGAGGGTAGGCATACCTGGAAAACATGGCTAATAAATGTGAAAATAATTCACAACTGAGGTGTATATTAAATCAAAATGTTGCACCATAAATACATGCAGTATGGTACTGTGGTTTCAAACTAATCAGATCTCACACTTCCAATCCATAACACAACAGACAGATGATCTGTGATATTACGTTCATACATGAAATGACATATGTCATTTTGTGCATACTCATTTATTTTCCATTTTAATTATTTTTTCGTCTAGTTATATTTGGCTGTCCATCATTTGCCCTTCTACGTGAACATAATCATGTCCCAACTGCTTTTTAGAGCTAGAAATAATTTGCATCTATCACAGTCTGTTTGAATAAAAATAAGTATGTAGAAAAATTGATCATAAGACTAGAGGTACCTCTTTGGCCTTAACTTTCAGTGGGTTCAAGCTTACA
This sequence comes from Parotocinclus spilosoma, assembly GCA_033117975.1. Lineage (NCBI taxonomy): Eukaryota > Metazoa > Chordata > Actinopteri > Siluriformes > Loricariidae > Parotocinclus > Parotocinclus spilosoma. The sequence goes on along the minus strand of JAVSBV010144218.1, from coordinate 832 downwards.
ATCCTCACTCTCATTACTACATCCAGTTCTTATTAGTTTTACTGGACTTGCTGACGCGTAGTAGTTACTGAATAATGCAGTTGCTGCTAATTGAATACACTGAAAGTAATAATGTTTAAACATTCACTTTCACACTTTATGCTTCATCTTTATAATTTGCCATTGCTGTTCATTTTATTAATTTAACACTCTGGAAAAGTGAACAGAAAATGTAACATACACTAGGCAAAGCAGATGCAAACTTTGAGAATGTTTCCAATTGATCCTCTACAGTAAGACTCAAAAACAAATTTGACACGAATCAGATATAGACAATTCTAGTCATGTCTATTTTCAAAACTCTTGGGTTGCTATGCATACACAACAGTCATGTGCTCCTTCAAGCATCTGGCCTAGTCTAAAAATAAGGAATACTGCCCCTCGGAAAGCAGGCCATATTTACAAGTGTAACCAGTATTAGCTTGAAGTACTTGGGTAATTTGGTAAAACTGCAGTTCATTAGGACCCTGGTGCATAGTTGCGTTTGCAGGCCAACATGGCCTCTTTGCTTCCTTTATTAACCTTCTTGTGGTGTTCGGGTCAAATCTGACCGATTTACAACTTAAAACACATATTGTGTTTTACATCTGATTGCCTCAAGACCTTATGGTATCCTCCTCACTATGCACTTGAACATATACAAGTGATTATTACCTCTTTCATTAAATTTTGAGTGTTTTAGTCAACCTTGTTACACCTGTGGTGTGACCGCCATAGGAAATGAATGGGTATCCAGACTATATTCATCCATCAGACAGAAAACATCCACATACACACCACCCAGACTCACTCA
>JAVSBV010144208.1:0-15959 GCA_033117975.1 Parotocinclus spilosoma | reverse complement strand
TAAAGCAGAAACCTGGTTTACGTACTGTACGTACTGTACGTATTACATCCCTGTGTCAGCCGGAAATGGACCGACAGTCAGTGAAGCGGAGCTTACCAAAGTATCACAACAATAGATTTTGGAACTCATACTTAAGTACACATAATAAGGCGCATGTCTGATTTCGGGTAAAATTTAAGGCTTTTAGGTGCGCATTGTAGTGCGGAAAGTACGGTACACATTTGGCGCGTTACGTCACGTCACCATTTTACTATACCGTCACCGTATTTAAATACCGTGCTATACCGAAATACCGTCAGGGAGAAAAAAAGTACTATTTGTGATAGGACATGCACAAAAATACAGGCGTTATTTACAGGTTGTTACAAATAAGTGCCAGAAAGTTACCCACAAAAAGATTAATTGGATTGGATTATTTTAGATTGATTTATTTTTGCAAACAGTATGATGTTGAAGAGATCACGCCCTCAAACACTATCCAAAGTTTTCTTAATGGTTTTTTTAGAGAATATTCTTTCATATTTCTTATTCACGTATTTGTGTATGTCAAGAACTATATATATAATATATAATGTAATCTTTAATATAATTTAAAATATTTATTTTATTAAATACAAAAACAAAAATACTATAAAATGTGTCCTGCGATGCTTATTATTGTATATTATAATCCATTATATATGAGTATGGAACACCAATGTTTCGGCTTCTTAGTTTCACAGAGCTTCAGTTGTGTTTTGCTTTTGTTTTGCTGGCTGTACACAGGTTGTGTACTGGGAGGATGACACCAAGCCAGAGACCATGGGCAAAGTGCGAGTGTCTGCAAATCAGTATTCAGTGATTATCAGTGGCCTTAAAGGCTACACTCAATATTTCCTAACGGTCAGCTCCTTCAACACAGCAGGCACTGGACCACGCACACCCACAATCAACGTCACCACCAAAAAGTCTCGTAAGTACAGATTCAGCTACCTCAGGGCACATTCTTCTAAAAGTATTTGTATCTGCTAACATTTTTTTTTATTCCATATGGTACAGAAGTGAAGTCTCACCACGTGGTCCACAGTGTAGAACTGTGGCTAATACAAGGCTCTAATTACAAAATAAACCTTTTAGGCTTTCAGGAGTGACATTTGCTATTGTTTAACTTTTATTTACGTCAACTTCAAAAAGTATACCTTGAGGAAAAGTTGCACAAATTTAAGGGTTATGGTTTTCAGTCGTAATTTGTACCCAATTGTTTAAATTTATTTGTTTATTTGGTTTAATTAACGTCGCTATCGGCATCAGTGGCCATTTTAGCGACACACACGCAAGGTTATAACGCTACACTCAAGTCAATGGCAATTTAGAGGAATCAATTAAGCTAACACCCATATCTTTCAACTGTGGGAGGAAACCGGAGTACCTGGAGTAAACTCATTCACAAAGGACCCAAACCGCTTCATTGTGGGATTGAACTCAGGCCCTTCTTGCTGTGAAATAGTTTAAATAGACCATAACATAATCCATAGTGCTGACTAAATTTAGTTATTACTACTTCTCTTAGAACCTAGATCATGCCTCTTCTTGTATATCCGCAACACTGGTTCAATTAGACGTCGATCAGATGGTTGTGAAACAACGTATATCTTTCTTTTAACACCAGTGGAAGTCTTCATAATAAAACATTCATCCATCCATTATCTTCCGCTTAATCCACACAGGGTCGACGGCCAGCCAGTGTCCACCAGGCATCTCTGGGCACAAGGGCAGAAACAACCCTAGACGAAGTGCCAATCCATTGTAGATAATAAAATGTAGAATTGTAAATGTATTTATTAACTACTTATATAGTGCACATTGTATTTAACACTCAAATGACCATCTGAATAGCTTCTATAAATGAAGAAATGTACATGTTCAACAATACATTGAAATTAGACATTGAGTGTGTATCAGATAGTGAAAAAACCTCTAATTACCAGTCATGGGCTGATTGAAAGTTAGACAGATTATAATCTGAAGAAATATTGTGGTAATTTCAACACAAAACCATGATCAGTTAGGAAGAACCATATGTAACTTTTGGTCTTATAGCATGTATGCTTCTGATGGTCTAATTAGTCGAATTACCAGGATAGCTTTCCCTATAGCAGCTTTGCTCTGCTGGTTTATTTTATTTTTTGTATTTTTTTTTTTGTTTTCTACTGTGAGCCATGTGCTTATGTTCCTGTTCAACCCGAGACATCGGGCTAACGAGCCAAGTTCAGTTTGACAGCATAGACCATTTCTTTCTGTCAACAAACTGCCGTATAAATTTCTATAACAAATGGCTGTCCTGAGCTGCTTGCGGTGGAATGCTCCTCGCTCTCGTCCGGTGGAATGCATGTTCATTTGTTCGAAGTTTAGAGTGAAGTCTTAGCCTAGCATATGCCATATAACACATCTAGTGGCTCTTTAGAGCAATTCAGTGTAAACCATTCTTTCCCACCCTGGCGTTTTAGAATTGGATCTTGTATAAGACTCTGTATAGCTATTAAATGTTATGCGCATTTCTGACATTTCGACTGAAAAAAATGCAAATGCAGTGGTTTCCTTCTCCTACAGTTATGCGATTTAACTTTAGCTGATGTCAGGCTACCATGAAATTAAGTTAAAGTAGGTAATGTTTAGCGGCATAATCATTAAAACCATTCACAGTCTGTTTAGGACGAGCTGCTGGTCACCTAATGAGGACAAATATGTTTTGTGCGTGTTTGCCCTCGTTGGTTTATCTGGCAGTGCACATTCGTTTGCTTATCTGCTTAGTCAGCTGTTATAATACATCATTATCGTTTTAAAAGTCACGTTCACATTGTCAGGACAACTATTAAGTCATATTTAAATGTAACAATACATATTTTTGTTTTGTTTTTAGTCTGACTAAAACTTCACAAGTCGCCAATTTCCTAAGTTTTCTTGCTTTTTTTTTTTTGTTTTTTTTGGACTTTATCCCCCCTAGTGTTTTTAGTTATTCTTTTTTTATTTTTTTTTACATGTTATTTTTTGCAGGTTTTTAATATTCACCAAAAATCTTGGTGGAAAATCGAATTCCTAATTTCATATTTTCCTTCATTCTTTGACTGATTAAAAAAGTGCTCTAAGCACTATGGATCAGACAGAGTATTGGTGCAGAGAAAAAAATAAGTAATATGTAAAATATTAAACAACAGGGCTTATTCTCCAGTTAATCCCAACCTCTGTAACCTAATGCAGGGCTTCTGCCACGTTTAGTTTGTCAAAAGGAAGTTGCCGTTTTGTAACAAGGCTCCTGCAACGTATACAGACAAGGTTAAAAAAAAGTCAGATCTTCTATCCTAGTGGGACATTTGCTTTATATGTAATATTAACGTGACACAAATAGAACAATAACAATTCAGGAGGGCCAATCAGAAAATCTGCGCCACCACTATTTTATGCTGACACAACTAAACCAAACGTAGGAGGGTGATTGTCAGAATGAACTGTAGAAGAATCATAAGAAACAATGATGAAAAAAGGTTTACACTTTCTCATTAATTCATTATCCAAACATTTTTCTGGAAGCGAGTTCTGACTGTAATGTATGAGATATTTAATGTTTATTGCTATATAAAAGTTTATCTATTTATCATAATCCATAAGAACAGAGAAGGCTATTTAACTACGGGACACACTGATCTTTTTCCCTCAGCTCCAGGACAGCCGCCCCTGAACGTGGAATGGAGCTTGATTGGCTCTAAGCTGACTGTCCACTGGGATCCCGTAGTCACCATGGAAATGGAAGCAGAGGTCACTGGGTATCAAGTAAGTTCACGGATTAACTGAACATCATCAAAAGCTGGTTCACACACCGACAAGGAGTTTTATAGATGCGACCAAAATGCTGACTTTCTCACTTCCTTACTGTCCAGGTGTCTTACAGACGGAACAGACATGGTGAGATTAATGCAGTCACCACTAATCTCACTTCCATTGAACTCGTCCTTCCCGCAGACGATGATTACATCATCCAGATCAGTGCTCTGAGCGAGAGCGGGGAGGGAACACCCACTGAGCCCATCAACATTCATAAACTCAGTAAGAAACCTCTCACACTGCCTGTTACAGAAATATTAGTACACTTTATAAAAAAAAAAGAAAGAAAGTTGTAATGATAATGAAATGCCTTTGTGTTTAGTTATGTTAATCGTATAATCTGATCTGAAGTTAAAGCTCATTTAAGCTCAAGTTAAATCTAATTGAAATTTCACTAAAAGCAAAGCCAAGTGTCTGAAATTCAGTTGTATTGCACGGGTGTGGAAGTGAGGTGACAAATAGGCCCAAATCCCCAAGTCATGTGGACAATTTGACCACACAAAGGAAGTGATGCAATGTAGGCAGCATGTTGTATTTTTGAATGTTGCTCCTGTTAGACCTCAGACTCCTGACTGGTAGCTTTTCCAGAGCGTCCGGTGATACCGTTTATATCCGGTTGAATTGATATGTAATATCAAACACCTTGGGGGTCTACTATACGACCCCCAGCGTTGTCCGGTCTCTAGCTCCCTACGCGACTTTACGAACTCGCTAGCAATCTTTAAACGGCCAGACGGTAACATCCCGGGGCTTATAGTGCTGGCGGACACGTACGGGGGAAACCCCGGAGTTATCTGGCATTTAGGACAGATTTAGGGTTTCCCTCCTCCGCCCCCACTTCGGCTGGTAAGCCTAGTCTTCGGATGCGCACCCAAGCCGCTTTTTCACGTGCCTCGCGCACACGAGTTTGGGCTCACCCCCTGGCGCTTCAGTGCTTTCCGTGATCGAATCGTGCTCTTAGCCAGCTGTGAGTATTGCTCCTATTTGGAACACAACCCAGCTGTGCATTTCCCCTTTTGGTTGTGTACCTTGGAGAACCTTTTTGCTCTGCCGTTTGTGTTTCTTCCCTTATTATTATAATACTTTGTTCAATTCCCATTCCCGCCTTCTTGGGTCCTCTCACACATAACATAACAGTTATTATGTTAAAACAGATTTTTTTTATTAGTTATTGGCTGATTTAGTGTTATACGTGCCACATCTTGCTACAGCAAGCAACCAACTTTAAATGATTTTAGTTGTATTAAAATGCAGGCGTTAACAAAAATTGTTTTGCTGTTTATGCCATTTTCTCATCCATACGAGGTACCTGTGGGTATGCCTCCCATTTTGCATTTAATTTAAGTGTTTTGTCTAGTTTAGCTGCAAAATTATGATGAATTTCAAACTTCTATATGTACTTAAGTCACTTTAAATACATAGAAACAAAAATACATCGATCAACATTAAAAGCACTACCATGAGAAGTGAATAACACTGACAATGTGATGCTCTGAGCAACCTTTACGTAATTTAGCAAACAGGGTTAAACTGTAGTAGATTGGTAGAGGTGGGATTTGCACCCTGGACCTTCTGGTCCATAGTCCAGTACCTTAACCACTAGGCCACCTTTTTAATGTTTAATGTTTATTTTGTTAGGTACCTTTATCAGAAAGTTCTCTCCCGTGCTATAGGAAGGAGTGCGTTTGGGACGGAGTCTACTATCGCACAGTAATGGTCCCTATAGGCTCTAATAGTGCTGTATTTAGAATGTAGACGAAAACCTCATTAAAATCCCGTTAACATGCTGTTAACCCGTTAATTTGACAAACCTATTAGCATTACTGATGATCCCAATCCAAGCTGATTATTGCAATCTTTGTCTGCAAAGCCTGTCACCAGAATAATAACACCGAGCTCTGTTTCTCCTCTCACGTACACTGTCTACAAGAGCCTCTCGCTTCTCTAATATAAAAGAGAAATGGCATCAGAGGGATATTAAATCCAAATACCAGCAATTAAAGTAAACATCACAGGGTTTAGCTCATAATGTTCAGGATTTTTTATATCCCTCAAGCGAAATGTGCAGGTGTTAGATCAGGTGAGAAATCGCAGCACTCAGCATGTATAGTGGCGCTTAAGTTTGTGAACCCTTTGAAATTTTCTCAATTCAAAAAAGGACAAACGTCATCAGAATTTCACACGCGTACGAACTGCAGATCAAAGATCATCGTTTGAGAAACGACACAAAATAGTATTTGTCATTTATTCACTAAAGAAAGGGGTTAGTATTGCACGTATGTGATGAAGTATTTGAACCTCTAAAACTAGTTCATTTGAAGGTTAAATTAAAGTTGGTGTTAAAGGTGTTTTTAATCAATGCCACAACCTTTACAATGCATTTGGGGAAATTTATCGTAGCAGAGGTGGTAATTAAACCCTGGATCTTCTGGTACATGGTCTAGTACATTAACTGCAGGGCCACTATACTCTCCAGGAGTGGATCATAATCACAGATCACTGCAGGCAAAAGGTCATGTAATAGTCTTGAAGATTACAATGGTATCCAGGGTAAATTCTATAAACTATAAGCTTCTCTCATGTGGATTGAAATTAAAGTACATTAGTCCACTATAAGTAGAACACTAATAATAATAATAATAATAATAATAATACTTTTTGTTTATAGGTGCCTTTCGAAACACCTTTCGAAACACCATCTTAAAGCAGCTATACGCAGACAATAAAAGACAAAATGTATACAATTACAACACTGGTGTGTATGGAAGGGTTGCAATGAGAAAGTCACTGCTCTTTCTCCTGTCTACAGTTTGATCACATGGGCAAGCCAGAAGGCTATTGTAAAATGTATTGTAGACAGATGAGACCAAAATAAAACTTTATATAAGATTTATATAAGATGCATTATGTCTAGACAAAGGAAACCAGCATAAGCACCTTATCCGTCGGTGGTGGTAATACCATGATTTGGGACTGTCCTCGTCTCCATTGATGAAACAAATAGATTTTGGGTTTGGCAAATGTTACAGGAAAATGTCAGGACGTGATGTTTATGCATGTTGGTGAAGAAATATAGAAAATTCTAAAGGCTTCACAAACTTAAATGCAACTGTAGTGAAGCTCTGCAAATAAACACTCAATCAGATTTATGATCGTGTACACTGGTGGGTTACCTCTTCTGGAGCTCAACAGGGATCGATTATTTATATGCAGGTTTCTGGTTCTGCCGGCAAATGAAATCCAATTAATTCCTCCCATAGACACAAGAGTGGGTAATATGGCAAAAACATTACGATTTTAAGAAGATCCAACAACAGACCAGAAATAACATGGTGCACACTAGTTAGTAGTTAGTGTTAGTAAAAACGTTAAATCTAATTCTGATCCAACAAAAATCTAATCCGTTTCAAAGAGTGAACATGATGTTCTAGAGGTCCACCAAAATCATATAAATATTATAAAATCAGATATATTTGTGAGGTGCAGCTTGATTATAAATCACTACGAAGACCTTGATTTTTAAATCAGCCGTCTGTTTGTGTCAGGTTTCAGTTAGGAAAAACATTTTGACTCGGTAACTTTTGGTAACTCTAAATAAGGAGAACCTGTATATAGACGTTGCTCAGAAAGCTGTTTTTGTCCATTTTTTGTTAGCTGTCATATCCACATTATACTGGTCAAAAGAGGTATTACATCATCGCTGTCTTTAGATGGATTTGTTATCGTTTGCTGCTCTGCTTTTGCTGGCAGGTCCCTGCACTGTCTGGCTTTCGGTGTACTCTTTAGTGTGCTTTCTTTTGAGATACTTGAGTAGGTTTTCTGTTTCTCCATCAGATGTACCAATCTGGTGTAAAATCTTAACCTCTTTCATATAACTGACGAATTGTTTCACAAGCTCTTTTCTGTCATCATCCATGTTACTGCGTTGCCATGCAAACATTTCTAAGCTTCCACCCACTCTGGGCTACTATTGACTTAATCAGGACATGTGAACTGTATTAGCAATTAGATTAAGGTATAATTTGTTAAACCAACTTGAGATGCCATGTTGGCATCCTTAGCTCATGTAATAAAAAGGGGTTCGTATGATTATTCTTGCAATCTCTCAGTCAAGAGGCTTCACAGCCTCATAGAAAGACCATCCTGGGTTTGATCCCCAGAGTGATCTCGGACCTTTCTGTGTGGAGTTTGTATGTCACCCCTGTGACCATGTGGGATTTCTCCAGTTTCCTCTCACAGTCTAGACATGCACTAGATTCATTGATTATGCTAAATTGGCCTCTAACTCAAGGGTACATGTGACTGGTGGTTATATAACCTTGAGTCTTTGGTGTAACTTTGTGTCTGTTGTTCAATGGCCTTTGATGCCTTGATTACATAAACAAACAAACTTTCCATTACACCGCAAAAGATGGTTTGAGGTGATATTTTACTCAGTCACAATCAATACTGTTCACAAACATTAGGGCAGCTTTCAAAATGGGATATCCCCACTAAAATACCCCGTATTTTTTGGGAGCAGTGTAATATTCCCATATTGCCCAATCCTGCATAGATATTTAGAAATTATCTTTACAAAAAGTTATGAAAAGTGTTAAAACCAGGCCAAGTAGCTTTCTTATGATTTAAGAACCACAGAACTGTCGTAAAGCAAAAAGGATTTTGCAAAATTGAAATGCAAGTATCTAAACTGCTCACGAATATTAGGGGCTATTTACTGTTTAATGGGTTTGTTTTTATGCCCAGTTACGTACTACCATTGCTTGTGTAAATACAAAAATAAGCCTGGTAACACTCAATACATTACGTTATTTAACACTACAGTGCGTAATACTTAGCCATGAGAAATGAAGAACAAATAAACCCAATCATTTATGTGTTGCTATCATTTTGTTTATGGTTAAGGTAACTGATGCATTTGCTTTACGTTGGTCATTGAGTGATCTAATATGTGCTTTTGGTAGGTTTAAGTTTATAAAAGGGGTTATTAGTTATATAAGTGGTTGTATAGAAGTGGCCAAAACGTATAGCTATGAGCTATCAATAACTTGTCTGCAGCATGGCTTACTTTCTTTTAAATATTTGCAGATATCCATTAATCCATGTGAAAACTCAAAAGAAATGTGTTGTGACTGAAAGTATTATCCACTCAAGCTTTTGGAAAGATGCTGGGGCATTGTGGGAAATGTAGTACCTGTAGTTCTGCTCAGCAATCCAGGATCGAAATGAGAATTTATTGCTGATTTTAGTGGGACACAGCGACAGTTTACTGGGACCCTGAGCCCCAATAAAATGTGAGTCTTATGGAACCCCTGGCACTTAACGGTTATTAACAGATAAACCTGCAGCCACAGAATATTAGGAGTGATAATTACTTTTTAGATGCTACACAGATGGGAGCAAACACTTTCATTTGTTAGATCAAGTTGTACAGTCGACTTGGAATGCGAATAAAAAGCACTGTTTATCATAACCCTCGTCAGCGGGACACAAACATGCAAACTGTGCATCAAATGTATTCACTTAAAAAACGATCATGTGCATCTAATTACAGTATATGGGTGTTAAATCTCCCCTTTCAGAAATGGTTCAGTTTGTACCAAAACCAAAATGCATAGGAAAACGGTGGCAGAATGTACCAGTTTCAGAGCCAGTAGGTTTATTATCTTAATCATATGTGCATGTGGTATAAAAGCGGATTTGAAGGACTTAATCAGATGCGTGTGCAGAACACATCAGTATTGACAAAGTTAATGTTGTGTAAAATAATTCAGAAGAACATTATCAGAAGCAGGACGCGTTATTACTTTTCATTTGGCAAAAGTACACTAGTCAGTGAAAGTCACTAAGTCATAACAGTTATGGATGAATCTATAAACAATAATTGACATCCATACTGACTGGGGTTTGTTAAAGGAACTGCAGCATAAAGCCATCGCTCAGTGTCAGGTCATGCTGCAGGATTACACGCTCAGTATCTGGCAACCGATTCCAAACAAATCAGAACTCACTAAAAAAAAAAAAACGTAATGAATGTTCAGAACATTTAGAGCAGATTTGCCCATAAAATACTGTTGTTAATGTCAGCAAATATAACTGAAGATTTTCACTACTGTCTAAAATGCTATAGTTTTATATCATCTATTATACTCTGTATAATATTTATCTGACATTAGTCTTCATATTATGTTATTTTACTTATTCTATTTTAAAATATGATTTATTACGGCAATTTCACTAATTAGACTTTAATTTTTACTTATAACATCAAAGGAGCTTGGTCTCTTTTGAGTCTTTGGTCCTTCCAAGGTTCTTCATTATAATGTTTAGGGACTTTCCTTGCCACTGTCTCCCTAGGCTTGCTCAATTTGGGTTTGATGTTAGATAGTAGATGATGATAGAAAATTGTAAAGCTGCTTTGAGACAATGCTACATTGCAAAAAAAAAAGAAATTAATCGGATTTTGGAGAAACGTGATGTTCCAGATCAAAGCCTACTTAAAAAAAAAAAAATTAGGGAACACGTTTAATAGGCTATTGCTTTTTTGCTGTCTTTTATTTAGTGCTAAAAATTTTTTTCTTAAATCACTGTGTACTAGTGGACAATATAAACTACAACAGGTTCCATTTATTACTTGTCTTAATATTCCAATAAACACTTAATTGGTAAAAAATACAGATTTCATTACACACTTATTAGAAACAGTATGCAAGCTGTTATTACTTTTGTGCCAGGCAAGTTTAGAAACTGCACATTTACAATGGGCTCCGGTGCTTAAATCTGCTGTTGCATAGGAAAAAGCTCTGTGAGTGGGTCCAAAATCATTTTCTGTTTTCCCTTTAGGCTAATAGTGTTTTACAGGCAGTGTACTGCAGACCCACAAGCAAAGGTGGGAGTTATAAAGTAGCAGAAGTCCTTCAGTCACTCGAAAGCTCACTGTCACTGCTCAAGCATATTAGCTGGCATTTGGAATAGACTGTCGATGTGTTTTTTTGTGCAAGTTTGTGTGTGATTGCTATTTATTTGTAACAAGCTGTAAATGGTGTTTGTAAGTGTGTGTGTCCTGTGAGTAATAATGCTTTGTTTGACCCCCATTACCTGTATATTCGTTCTCACCTATAACTATATAAACTGGTTTACATTCTCTTATTGACAAACTTTCATTTGTGTTGTTTGTGATTCTGTCTATCAATGCATTTTTGGCTTGGATTTGGATTCACCCACTCAGGAATTACTTACCTGGTGCATTTACGTACCGTTTACACATACAGTAGATTTCTTGTGGAAATAACCTTTATGTTTAGATTGGGATGATATTAACCGTACAGTCGCAGCCGACTCTAAGTCATTTGATGGATCATCGATCTTCACACATTTCTGTTCTTCATCAATGTGATCCATGAAGTATTTCAGCAGGATTTTTCCATCCCTCCCCATTTATCAGGGCTTGGGACCGGCGTGCAGCTGTTTCCAGTTACACGGCTGGGGTGTTTTGCATACGCAAGTCATTGACAATTTGGAGACGCCAGTTAACCTAGCACGCATGCCTTTGGGCTGTGGGAGGAAACCCGGAGTACCCGGAGTAAACCCACGCAGACATGGGGAGGACATGCAGACTCCACACAGAAAGGACCCAAGCCGATCCACCCTGGGATTGAACCCGGGACCTTCTGGTTGTAAGGCTGCGGTGCTACCCACATATATTTAGATTACTGTAGCCTAAAAGGATTGTGCTAATGTCTGTCACAGTCTTTTTTCTGCCATATTTTGCAGAATTTAGGTAATTCTCACACCTCATTTTAGTCACTGCTTATCCTAGTTGGGTGTTGGTGGGGTCTGTTTGGGCTGTTAAGAGCCTGTGCCAAAATTCAGATGAGAATGCAGCCAGAGTGGGGGTCCAATTTTGCTGCATTGCAAGTAGGGCTGTACCGATTCGATATTCTGTATCGGTATCAGCACGATATGTGGCAGACTCACTGGATCGGTGATCGGATGAGTTTAATCTGATATCTTTCCTATCACGTATATGCTGTACTACAATTTGGACGACACGGCGTAAACAGAGATTTACGTCACGTGAGCAATAGCTGGAACTTGAGTTAAAACTGTTAGCTAGCAGCCTGGTCATCATGTCAGCTGTGTGGAGTTAATGTTAGCTTAAGGATGATAGAAGTAAACCAGCCAAGTGCAGCGTAAGCAACGCCAGTGTTTCAAGGTGATAGCAGCGTATCGGTCTGATATCGGTATCAGGCATCAAAAATGGTATCGAGCCAGCCCTAATTGCAAGGTAAAGGTTGTTGTTGCTGGCCAGGGGATGGTCACCTACCCCTCACTCTGTCATCCCTGTTTTAGACACAGCCAGTCACGCAAATTGCCAATGTCTCATCTAAGCACAGAATGTACTTTTAGAGTTTAATAATCTTTTTTTTTCTGCTAAGTTTATTTTTTGGATTTGATGTTAGTCACACACCAGGTCACTATTTTTTTGACAACTAATTTTTCAAACATGATGCAACCCTCTGCCAACCTGCTGTAAATCTTTGGGGGACCATTACCGAAGATAAACGAGTGAATATGAATGAATTATATATTGAGGCATGAAATAAAAATAGGACTTAATGAGCGTTTGATATCTTGTTCTTTACACCTCCTGATACTGATGGCATTTGATGTTCAAAGATGAAATGATGATGGTCACTGGTGGTAAATTATTTGTCCTCTGACGCCAATTGAATGCTCTAGCGCCTTTGGAATTTCATTAAAATGCACTGAAAGCATTTTTGTAAAGGAATTTAAACATAAACTCTTTAACAGATGTCATTATCCCATAAGTCACCCACAAGTAGGCTTAGGCTTGCCCTTCGTGCACTGAAATCCTTCCAGATTGCTTAAATTGTTTAATGGAGAAATATACAAATCTTATGCAGTCTTTGTTTAAGGAACACTTCTATACATTTTTCAGGCATTCCTTGACAAAGTGGAGATGCTCTGCCCATTTTTGCTCTTGAAAGCCTCAGACTTTTATACATACTGTTCCAAACAAAGGTGTATAGCTTCCATTTCGAGCACCCCTAAAAAGTCACTGTGATTAAGTTTGTCTTTTGTACTTTTTATTGTTTTATTATTGTGCGGTGTCCTTGGGTGCTAGAAAGGCGCCTTGAAATAAAATGCATTATTATTATTATTATTAAAAATCACATTTAAAAAGGTGGTCTCATTGGTCTCATTTATGCCTAAGGCCCAAGGATCACCCTTGGTACCAAATCATGATTACAATAACCAGTTGGCATTACCTATTTGAAATCACATCATTATTTATATTTTGTTGCCTCGTTAATAGCCCTAAATTGTCCCCGGCCCAGGTTTTTGTTCTGTGCTGAAGGCCTGAAATGCAGTAATGATGTTTGTTGATGAGAAAAAATCATGAAATATTTTATTGGTTTCATGCTGTCTACATTGAAATATTAATAAATGTAAGAGAGGACCTATTTGAGGTTGTATATTATACCATTATAAAATGTACTTTATCCACAATTCGTTTTTATTTTAGAGTTATGATGATATAATAATATAAAATTATAGTATAGTATAGTATAGTATAGTATAGTATAGTATAGTAGTATAGTATAGTAACATTATAACACCCACCCATAGTAATGTCCCCAACCTAATAAGGCACAAAGTTTTATTTAAAATATCTGTAATATATGATAACAGTAATATTTACTTTTGCTCTTACTGACCGTCCCGTTATAATGACTTATGCAGGCCTAATAGAAGCTGTTAATGATGTTAATGATGAAATGAATTGATCTGTTTGGGTATATTTTCTCTTCACTCTCTTGCAGGTATGAGTGTGCGGGGTTCGAGAGCATGGCATCCGACCACCATTCCTCTGTCTTTGCTTTTAATTATCGCATTAACAATCCTAAACCCAGCTTTCTGAAAACGGCATCATGACGTCCTTCTACTTTAATTGAGTCATCTGTGCTTTTCTTTACTTTCATATCACAGAGCCGTGTATTGGGAGTATCTTTTTTGTTACTAAGACAGCAACGCGAAAATTGGACAAAAACAAGAAGACTATGGCAGACTGAGCGACGGGATGTTGTGTGTGTGCGTGTGTTACGTGCAATGTATCGTGGGTTCATGGTGAGCGCCGAAAACGACTGGATATGTCCGGATCTTTTTCTTTGTATCGTACACGGATGTCATGACTCATATGCACTACTTTCCTGCAGGTCTCCATGACCCTCGAGGGGAACAAAATGCCTTACTTTCATGTTACATGCCAAAGTAGACAATGTCCATATCATGTTCTCTTCTTGTTGCCAAGCTACTGTTTGTCTAAATGTTTGCTTTTGATTCCTTTTGATATGGAATTGTGAGGTTATTAAGTGGTTTTATACTGATTTATTACATACCATTTGAGGTTCAGCAGCTTCGCCGTGACCATTTCATGAAAGATGATTTGTTGCTGTGCCTTCTTAACGTTAGTTACAAACCTGTTTAAATTAAGCGTGCATCATCAAGACTTCCTTTGGCGGTGAGGAGGGTCGTGATAGAGCCGTAAATTATGATGCTGATTTGACAGCAGTTAGCAGCAGGAGAGCAGTTACACATCAGGAAGTATGTAATTGATTTTTCCTTACATGTGTAAATTTAGCACCGTGCAGCATTTGCGCTGGATTACAATTTATTGTTAGCTAACATGTCAGCTTTATAGATCCCACTAGAGTAAACAAGCCAGTAAGCTACATTTGACGAACAGCCTTATTCTCTAGTTAGCTATCAAGCTATTTATCAAGGGTGACAAAGTTAAAATACTTTTAATTCATTTTCCCCCCAATTTAGTTACCCTCTCATTCCATTGGCGTTTGCTGAGAGGTCTATGGATTGTGGGTGTATTTTCTTCCGTTAGCTGACGATTCCAAGATACAAATGTTGTGACTTACCATACTACATGTGACTAAAAATAGAATACAGAAAGTACAATTATTTGCCTTTGCTCAGGTGGCGAAGCTGCGATTGGCTGGACCACCACACTGACCCAGATTCGAGTCACGATCGCGCCTGTGCCCCCTTTGTCGTGTGTTCACTCATCAGGAATTGAGGATGATTGCAGTTTTGAGAAGGCAGTGTTGTATGGGAACCTTTTAGTCCAGGCTTTACTGAGCCTACATGCAGCCGAGAAGAAGCATCATGATTTTGAATCACGAGTGGAATTCAGTGTTCCAACACAGGGCGAAGATACAAACCAAAAAAGCTCAGTAGGGAATAGTTCTTCTCAAATTAGTCACTAGAACTGTTGGGTGAGAAAGCACCTACACAGTTCAGTGCAAAAGTCTTAGGCCACTGTTAGTTGTTGTTTTAGACTTGGTATGATGACCAAATGTCATTATCTTAAAAGATATTGATCTCAGTTCTCTTTCAGTTTTCAGAAAAACAGCTTCTGTAGGCTTCGGTGGCAATTATGTAGTGTGACTTCATCTTACACTTGAGTAACAGCAGCATTTAGCAGCTTTATTGGAATCCCTAGTTGACCCTTCTAGAGTCTGAAGAAGCCTTTGGAAGTTGGAAGTGTAGCAGGACAGGAAATAGAAGGAAATGAGAGAAGGCTAAGATATTTTAAATCTCACTGGAATGAACATCAGTTAAAATGAGTATTAAGGAGTGACCAGTCCAAGTTTGCTTTTTTGGTCCCACTTCAATAAATGTTATATATAGTCATCATTCTAATGGTGGCCTAAGACTTTTGCTCAGTATTTAATTTTGCCATGTCCAGGGGAGGATAGGCCAGAAAGGAGAGTCTCAAGTGTTGAACAAGCACCTCTTCCAGTGTAAGCCCACTCACCGGTGAAAGTCAGGATTTCTGGAACAGGAAATGTGTACATATACAGGGGTTAGACAATGAAACTGAAACACCTGGTTTTAGACAAAGTTTTGGCTATAGCAGCCCGGTCGTGTTTATTGACCCTGTGGATCCCGACAGACAGTTCTGGTAAAAACAGGAGAGATGAGGTTACATTTAATTCTGCCGTGATTTGGGCAGCCGTGGTTTTATGTTTTTTGGATACAATCCGGGTTAGCACCCGAACATC
>JAVSBV010144207.1:0-30261 GCA_033117975.1 Parotocinclus spilosoma | reverse complement strand
CAAAATTTTAAAACAGAATAGATTATAAAGTCCTTAGTGGGAGGTTCTTGGCGGCACATCGTCTCCTGATGTCCAACATACAAGGCTTGACTGACACCTATTAGATGCGTATCAAATTTCAGAATCATTTATGATCCTTGGCCATGTCGAATCTGTTTGAATGTATTTTTGTCCTTCCCGTTGCTATGAAATAAACAAATCTGTGTCATTTATTTTGAAAAAATTGGCCACTTTGATTATCTTGAGTGGCTTGCGCAGAGCCGTGAACTTAACATAATTCCACACACAAATAGACTTAATCGAAAAACTGAAGAAGCAATTTCTCAGAGAATAGGTGGACCTGGCAACCGTGCTTGATTCTGCTACCTGCATCCATGACAGCTCTATACTATTCATTTAATGTAATTAAATGTGCATGTGCAGACTGAAATTGAAATCAGAGTATGGATATAAAGGTTACGGAGTACTAAAATCAAGCTCTTATAATCTGATAATTAATCTGGTAATCTGCTGTTTACATGGCCACTTGAATAATCAAATAACTGCAGAAATGTGATTAGGATTTATCTTTTCCTTTGGTCTACATGGCTGAGCATACACAACGGTGTATGTGACTGTGACTGGAGTTTGGTTTTACTTCCTTTATACGTTCTGTTACATAGAGCTTCATTGTGAGGAATCACATAAAAATTGTAATGGCTTCCCAACCAACTAGATAAGAAGAAATCTTCAGATAAGTTCATGCTAATTTATATGTTAATGTTTACTAGCTTTAGCAGTTGCATTACATTATCACTACTAAGGTATTGGTAAACAAATGTAAATTATAAGTAAAAAAGTGAGTAAAAGTGAAATGTTTTTCTCTGATGGGTTGGTAACTTACTAAAAAAGGGCAACAGGAAGATCATGTGTGGAAGAAAAGAATATTCTAAACAAAAATACATTATACAAACCTTTTAAGAATTTTGTATAGTTTTTATTATACACACCTTTCATATTCATCACAAAAATAAAATTAACCTCTATTGTTTGAGTAATTAAAATAGTTTCAAGTGTATTTAAATATTTTGGGGAGTAAAACGCATTATACTGAACATTAAAAAGTTTTAGAAAGGCTTTCTAAGTTTTATGTTCGCATATAATGGAATGCTTGGATAAATATGAATCTCTATAATTTCTTATAATAATAATTTCTAATTCAGGAATTATTTCCAATGTATCATTCAGTCTCTATAAATTATTGTTTAAATGCCTGTAAAGTTGTGCCTGCTCTACAAGTGCTCCTTCAAATTGTAAAAAAAATATTTTTTTTGTCACACCTACAAAGAGATGCATGACCATGTGAGAGGTGGAACCACAGCGACTACATCACCATGATTCACCCCATTTGCAATGCTAAGTATAAACCTAGGATTCCAATCTGCACTTCTTTCGGTGGCTGACTATAATTGCCCAAATTAATAAGAATGTTAAAGCAATGGCTGAATTAGAGAAATCAATTGGTTTATATCATGTAAACAAACGGGCCTGTTATAGTCCCCCAGTATGTAGAGACTAAAAAAGTATTAAGATACCGAAACAATCAAGTAACTTCCGTTTGAATAAAAAACATAAGGCCTTATCACTAGACCCCCCCCATATGTATATTTTACTGACATTTCACTAACAGACCATCCAGTGTGGATCAGTAGAAACGTGTGTGAGATCATATAAATTAACCATGTCTTCTTTTACTTACATGGCCCTGTTGGCAATTCTATTGAGACCAATCAGAAAATCCAGATTTGGAGCAGCATTGTTGTTTGTCCAAAAGATCAGTAGATCATTGGTGGGATAGTTTGGTAATAAGTGGACAATGAAAGAAGAAACCAACCAAAAGTTCTGAAAAAGAATTACAGACTTATTACAAAAGTCTGTAAGGGTGTATTCACTGTATGTGCATGATGTCTAATTATAGATTTATTTTTCTTTGATTGTTTCCCCTGTGTAAAGCTCTGGGCTTTACTGCCTTTAATATTATTCCACAGTGTGTACCATTAATAAGGAAGGATTTCTCTCCAGCGTGTTGTGCAAACGCTAAGCACAACGTGATATTAGAAGATTTGTGTTGACTAAGCAGAAAGACTATTTTAGTCTTTTTTGTATAAAATGATTTTGTTCCTCATTCTGACTGAAATCTGTAAATAGGAAATAAAACATTGTACAGTGTGGAATCATTTTCAATAGTTGCACAAGTCCATCATAGGGTGGGTTCTGTACTCTTAGTTAATAAACTCTTAGTTTATTACATTTACGACATTTAGCAGAAGCCCTTATCCAGAGCGACTTGCAACTCATACAGTCTTACAATCCAAGCAGTTGTGGATTAAGGGCCTTGTTTAGGGACCCGACTGTAACAGCATTTGGCATAGGTGAGATTTGAACCCTGGACCATCAGGTCCATTCAGGTCCAAAGTCCTGACCGGACCTTAACCGCTAGGCTAGAGTCTGTTTGTTTACCTTACCTTCTGTTGGTATTTGCAGTATTAAAAATCGTTGGTTGTATTAATATTATTATTTTTACAATCTGTTCATTTTGCATTATCAGTTTATGTTCTCTTTGTGTTCTTAGCAATAGTGGTGCATAGTGCATAAAAGTCACAAAGACTGCTTAGTGTAGTAGCTGCATTCTTCTAAACCTCCTATCACCAACTCTGTGCTGGGAACTTCATGGCATGGGTTTCCAAGGCATACCAATTAATAATTCAAACTTGCGTCATATTCATGTCTGTGGATGCAGAATGGGATGACATTACAGTTCCTGTAGGTGTAATAGTAGGTGTCCCAATATGTGTTTTCTATTTTAGTGTATTTCTGATTTGGGAGGAAGTAGTAAAATCTTGCTTTCGTCAGTTACATTTTTATCAAGTTCTTGACCAGGTAAAATGTAAAGTATTTTTGGTTGTTACACCTACATTACATTCATTGCTCACACTGTCTGGCTTTAATGTATCCTTCGTTCTGCAACCTGTTGAGGTGATTGAATATATTTGATGTGTTTTCAACTGTGTGTTTGCATAGTTTACAGACAGCTGTTGCACACATATTATCACCATTATCACCATGTTATCACCATCCCCTACATAATTTGAGCCAAAAATCTAAGTCAGTTATGTAAATTGGTAAACTAGACATGTTTGTTGGTTTATGGCATGATAAGATGGAGAAGATAATAAGTCCGACCTTAAAATAATTAAAACAACTGACTTAATATATGTAAATACTTAAATGTTATATATGCAATATAATTTTGCCAGCATATTGACTTTCTTAGTCTGTTACAATTTTGCTACCTAATCCTTTAACTTCAAACTCCTGGTTCATGGCATAACTTACAATGGCACTTTCACATTGAACAGTTCTAGGGACTAATTTGGCAATAACTACCCAACCACGAAGCTCCCCGGGGAACAAAATTTATTCCAGTCTTTTCTTTTCTTTTTTTTTTCCATATGCGCCAGAAGTGACATAAGCTATGCAATTTTTTTTCTGTTACATTTTTAACCATTGGGAAGGTACATATCTCAATCAATATAATTGATTGTTCCCCTTTTTGTTGCCCAGCCATGAGTGCATAGTTTCTTATTATATACACTCCTAGGTAATCTACAAATATGATATGTGCTACAAATATGATATGTGCAAGAGCAGTGCTGCTTGTGCCAAAAAGTTCCAAGTTCAATCAGAGATCAAAATTAGACTTTTTTTCAGACGGACATGTGATACCATCAGAGACGGGATGTGCTGAAGTTGAATGTCTAATGTTTCATTGTTTCCTGTTTTTAAAATATATCAACTGTAGTAAAGATCATAGAACAGAAGAAGTACATTTGATAGCTTTATGGTAATCCATCTTTATTTATTTCAGTTATGAATATTGTCCATATGTGTTACTATTATTGCTTTGGATAATCAATTCTTACATAAGTTGGTTCATTGTCAATACCAAATAGAGCATAGCCAGGCTCCATGGGCAGTAATGCACCACTCTAGAGTCTGTGTGAGCTTCACAAAAGGAGGAGCTTTTTCCTTCTGCATGTTGTGCTATACTATTTCAGTCAAGATTTGCTCAATAGTGAGACAGGATGATTGTGTGACAGTGCTTTCCTTCTAAACTATTTTATTGTATCATATACTACGCACAGGTGAGTTCAACCTGACCTCTGTGTCTTCCTTTTTGTAAAGTTGCAATTGTTATCAGAAATTGAAAGTGAAAGTTGCTTCAGAAATATTACTGAACACAAAGTGTAAACTTTTACTTGTATTTTGTGTTGTTCTTGCTTTTTACAACTAGTTGTATGTCTTTGCTTTTTTGTTAGTTTGTTTACATTCCAACTTGTTGGGGGGGGTTTCTGTGAAATTCAATTCATCTTTTTTCTGTAACTGGTTATATTATAGTTGTACTTACTATATGTTTACTTATTACATATTTTTTCATTTTTAAACTGATAAGTATTGAGGCAGAAAGATAAAAGGGCATATACTAAATATGAGTACTGATGAGTACACTCGTGTTACTTTACGAATACTAGCCTTGATGCCTTGGCTGTAAAGACCGGTTCTTTAAAAGCCATTGTTTTTGGTTTGCAGTATTTGTTTTTATCTGGCAAATCTGCCTTCTGTTTAGCATTGTATTCATTTCTTCCTTCACTGAGATAGAGTGGGTGTTGTCATCTGCCTCACACTTATTTTGATTCTTTGGTTGTAGTTATGTCTGGTAAAACATGACCTCTTCCTCTACAACAGGCAGTCAAAAAACAGTTAGCTCATATATCATTAGACATTGGTTTAGAGTAAACATGATATCGCTTTACTAAGTCTTTCAGTCCAGTGTTGTTTGGCTCTGGGTTTTGTGAGTTAATGAACATTGTTAATGAAGGGTAGCACCAACAATATACTGAGTTTTGGTGTCTGGTCAGTATTGGCTTAAAATGATAAATCAACACTTTGTTTGATTTTGCTCAGAAATAAAAAATATATTAAAACAAACCTTTGTAAATATAATAAGCTCAGACAATCTTCTTAATTTATGAAGAAACATTTTGTTCTGTCTTATGATGTTGTCTGCAGTAATGTTTCCTGTAGCTGTATTACATTCACACAATTATGAGCACGTTGAGGCTTTGCGGTATTTCTCTTTGCTGCATTATCTATTTTTGTGATTTGGCTATACTAAAAAAAAATTCTATATTTAAAATTATTTATGACAATTTATATAGTTTTACATTAGTTTTAAGTAAATTTTGTCCTTAATTAGTGCACAGTGTCCAGGGCAGGAGACAGCAAACCGAGATGGTTCCGAGATGTCCCACAAAATAGTCTGGAATGTCTGGGTCTTTTTGCACACTTTACATAGAGAGACGATATTTTTGGGAATTAAAAAAAACCTATATATGAAACTTGCATTTTGTACTCAATGTTGATTTTACTGTGTTTGTTTGTAAACACATATTTGAAATTGATATCTTGCATGAACAAGGATTACAGATCAATGGGCAATGTCTGTTGAGATTGTGAAATTATTTGAATAAATTCATTCTGAAATAAGATTCAGTGGCTTCTGAGCACAGATACACTTATTAGAATAGTAGAATATGTTCTGTTAGACTTCCATTCTGTTCCAGTAATATCAATTCTACAAGTCATGAGTTCCAGGCAGTAAAGAGCGAAGGGAAAAAGACATGGCAGCGCTTCTCTTCATGCTTTCTTCCCAAACTGTGCATACATGCAGTAAATAATCAGATCGTAGTTGGATTTCTGCACTTATTTGATTCAAATGGTGAGGTATAGAGCACACTCCGATCAAATTAAGAAATCAGGTAAAGAGAGTATTGATTTTATGTCAGTAATCAGATTTTTCATAGCTTGAATATCGGTTACCCAATTTCCGTTAATTTTTTTAGTCTGTGCATCCTCACATAAAAACCAACAGGTTGCCAGGTCTGTTTGTAATAAAAATTTTGATTTATTTGGGATCTTTTTCTATTATTTGTAACAGGTTTTGTCTAGTGAAATCCATCAGCCTCTAAATTAAAGGCAGCAAACTTGTTGGAGAATCTAAAAATCAATATGTACTTGAGAAAATTAAGATTTTGATTGATAAGAGTTTGATATTAAAGTTTGAGGTTTACAACACATAATTATGTGAGATAATTGGCTGGTTGCAGATTATTGCAATAGTAATGTAAACCCACAGGTTTCCCTTTATCTGATTGATTCACCTTTCTGAATACCTTTCTGTGCTCATGTTTTGATTTTACTCCAGAGTGTGCAAGGTCCAGCCTTTTTTCCCCAGGCTCTGTTTGTTCACTGTGTGCGCTTGTCTTCACTCTCTGGTGCATCTTGACATTAACAATTTTAAGTTAAACACTGCAGTCACTGACATTTCAGTACAGGCATACAGTTTGATTCGCATTTGAACACGCATGGTGAAAGCAGTCGTTTCAATAGAGCAGTGTATATCTACACCTTCAGTCTCATCTTATTAGGTCATTAGTCCAGAGGTTAACATACCAGCCCAGTCTGTGAATGATTAATCCGTGAGATTAATACAGACAGCGTGTAATTGTTTTGGGGGTCATTAGTTTAAGCCAATGGTTCTCAAACTCTTTGTTTTTCCAAGCCCCTCCTTTTGTAGATCGACATATTTTGTGGTCCTCCCACTTCCAAAATGCATACATGTCTTTTGCTTCGAAACTCTAAATGTTTAATATGCATATGCTTAAATTAAAATGTAATTCATACAAAACCACTTTCTGGTTTAAGAGAAATTTATATGTCTAGGACATTTTAAGTAACTAACTCACAGATTCAGGTAATTCCAAAATATTTACCAATTACCTTTGAAACTCATTTCTTATGTTAGTACTGTGAGCTCTGGGATTGGTATCATATTAACCTGTTTACAGATAATCTGTCAAACATCGACCATGTTTTTAAAAAAGTATGTGTAGGGCTTGGTTTTGATCTCTGACTCTTTGGCAGGGCGTCAAACCACTGAAACCTGTAAACCTATGACAACAGAGCCAATCAGCTGAAGTGTTTCACTACACTTAATTAAGACAGTAGCTATAGAGAATAGAGAATGTGCACACATAACGAAAGTCTCTGTATTTTGGTTCCTTTTTCCTTTTCACCTACCATATGTTTCATCTCTGCTTTCTCAGACTGTGACATGAACAGGATTTTGTTGCCATGGTAACCAGGTGGCAGCAGGTCCATGTCCTGAGTTTACCCTCACACACTGTTCTCTGGGTAAGCTTTGGGATATGAGACTTTACATCAGTAAGTGACATGTATGAGGAAGTTACACAGGAGGAAGTGTTTGAACAGAATTATTGTTCTAAGATGTACGTTTCTTTCACTTTTGCGCACCTTTCTTTGAATAGACAGGCTGTAACTCACAACTAAATCCAATACACAACTGTCGATACTGGTATAGATTCCTATACTCTCGCTCTTTTTACTTTAATATAATCATTATTGATTTTGTTATTGTGTTTAAGGTTAGATAATGAGGCTGAAGAGGCCACACATGATTTCTTATTAAGAACAAAAAAAAAAACACATTTTTGTACCCGAGTACTTCGACATCCTACAAAATTGGGCATCTTTCACTACAAATAGTGGTTGCTTATTGAGTATAATGAACTTGCAACTTCTCGGTATTCCCTTTAGCCTTTGGGCTGTCTGCTGAAAGTGCACATTTCTGGAACACATGAGTGAGAGTCTGGTATTGTCTTTCTGTCTCTTAGCTAGCATGATCTCCTGGTACTCTTTCATTTGAACTTAGTGCTCATGTTACTTTATGATATGTTATGGCAGATTTATGTCTGAATCCATCTCTATTCCTAATAATGGATGTGTGCCACATGAAGAATTTTGAATAACAATAGCCTTATCTTGGTTGATGAACACTGAACCTGAATTGCTACTGAATTGTTTCGCAGTATGTTTTGAGAAGTTACAAAGCGTGGGAAAGCAGCGTAAAAATGCGTAGTTTATCGTATTAGGGCTTTAACCATTGTCCTTAAACAACATATTATTTTTTTTCAATTATATAATATATAAATGCTATTTATAAAAAAATTTAGACTGGTTCTTTGACACATCAACATAGAGAAGAGTTGGAGAATGTGATCAATCTAATGTTAATGATAATTGTTATGGTTAGATGACTGGGTCAAAGCATTTCTAAAAATCTTGAGTGCAACATAGCACCATGGCAAGTGCAGAGCCGGAGCCGGCTCCTGCTTCACTTAAATCAGCAGTATGGAAATATTTTGCGTTCCTGTTGAGTTATGTTGACAGCGTTCGTGTTGTCGACAAGAACACAACAGTGTGCAAGATGTGCTACACGCGTGTACCTTACCCGGCTACGGGAAATTGTTTTTGTTATTATTATTTGTTTGTTTTTGTTGTTTTCCACTGAGAACAAGATTGTTACATTTATCTTAAATAAATTATTTAAATTTGACCATTAGTGCCTAATGTGGTGTATTACAAATCACTTGGATCACTTATATCAAACCCAACTTTTTAAATAAGATATTGTAAATTTGGACTAATCTAAAACTAAGGCCTCTCTGCTGTAAAAAAAAAAAAAAGAAAAGAAAATCAAGAATCAAATCGAATCGTGACCCTAAAATCAGAAATAAAATCGAATCGAGGATTTAGAGAATCGTGACAACCCTAGTATTTAGAAGGGACAAAGCTACACAAATACACATCAACAGGGTGTTGCGCACCCAAGACTTGCTGATCGGCAAGGAGGCATTACCATCTAGTCTGAACTGACTTACTGTTGGACAAGTCACAAGTTATTTTAATGCTGATTAAGCTAGGAATGTGTTACAACACCCTGCTGAGCGTGGCGCTCATGCTCATCACTGTTCAGAATCAAAAGCTGATACAGTGGGCATGTAAACGATGGAGCTGGACTCTTTTGCATCACATGAAGTGTCGGATGTGTCCACCATTTATTTGGGGAAAAGGAGCGGCACATTGGCTCATGGATAGCCTTGTTGTCTCACAGAAAGAAGGTCCTTTCTGTGTGGAGTCTGCATGTCTTATTGTGTATAAATGTAACATTGCTTGTGAGATAAAAATCATATTCACACATTTTTTGTAAATGTTGTTTGGGTGCTTAAAGTGTAACCACAAAATGCGTTGTACTAAATCCATCCATTATCTTCTGCTTAATCCACATGGGCCAGCCAGTGCCCACCTGGTAACTCTGGGCACAAGGGCAGGAACAAACCTAGACGAGGCACCAGGTCATCCATGGAAAAAACAGTAGTTCCACAGTACTGTTTACAGTGATGTGCAGTGCAGTGTTAGAAAGTGCTACTTTTGGTCTAATAAATAACATCCAATTAAATAAATGAATCTCACTTTAAATCACTAATGTGTTTGGAGCAGACTCAGCACCATACTTGATGAGCAGGCTTAAAAAGAGGTGCTGGCTTACCAGCAACTTAATGTGTAATCGTGGAAGATAGAAAACAGTATTTTTTATTTCACATTATTAATAGGCCCTGTAATGTCACACGATGGCACACTTTAGCGGTGATGTGTGTTTCGCTAGCCTTTAAAAATGTAGTTAATTTACTAGAGAAAAACAGTCCCTAAATACAAACTTAAAGAAATAGCTTCACAACTTCGGAAGTTGTTTTAACCAACCATCGGGGGAATAGCTTTGTGGATTTACATAATGGGGAGGACATGCAGACTCCAGACTGAAAGGCCCCACCCCCACCCCCACCCCCGGGATTAAACTCGGGACCTTCTCGCTGTGAGGCAAGCGGTGCTACCCACCAAGCCACCGTGCTGCCCCCAGTACCCCATGACCTCACTATATTACCTTGATAGTGCAAGTCGTGCAGCGCGTATTTCTGAGCCACATGAACTGCTGGATGAATATATGTTCAGAAGATTGAATGACGTAGATTCTGCAGCGATGATATATTACTTAAGCATTATCAGAAGAGAATTTAGAGTGGGTTCAAGTACAGGACAGAAGTACCCCAAAATCTCCTCACCAGCAACACAATAGAAACTAAAAATAAAATGTCCCGTAATTAAATATCCACCGAATTTTGCAACAAACAGAGCAACATCTCAAAACTAATACTTAAAACTGAGGATATCTTTAGTAACAGTGGAAAGTAAGACCTCCCTAAATGTAATAAGGAAGAAACTATGGGAGGATCAAGACTTAAAAATGAGCCAGCTTTCTTAAGGAGGCTTTATTTAATATGTAACATTTAATAGTAGTGGGCCTGGATCTGACAAAAAAGACCAGGAGTGCCCCCAGATTTTAGCGATGCTTCATTTTTAACTTGGTTACAACCTAAATATGCAACAAAACTAAAAGCACAAAATCAGATTTTTGATTTTTTTTTTTAACCAAAGTGTGATTTTGGGTCTGGTTTTTATTGGGTTACTGATTATCAAAGTACACAGTACTAGAAAAAATAGGGAAGCAAAATGTTTACTGTTTTATTTAAAGCAAATTTATTGTAACTGCTGGTAGTAGTGAAACAGTGGTGGGGCAGTGATTACAATATTGGATTATTGACCAGAAGGTCCAGGATTCAATCCAAGGAACTGCCAAGCTGCCACTGTTTGGCTCCTGGAGCCAGGACTTGGATTAGCTTTGGAAGCTCTTTGGAAGTAAACATAAATCACTAAGCTTGGTTTAACTCATCTGATTGCATTTGTCCATTAGTGCTAATTAGCAGTTGTTTAGCTTGGTCAGACACAAAAAAGACAGCAGTGAAGCGTGGGAAATATCTGCTTGATATGAGAGCCCTTGAATTCCCTGGGTAAAGGCTGGCACTAAAAATATCCCGCTGAATATTGGCCATTTTACAATTCACTCCAAAGGAATCAAGCTATTTACGTTTGGTCTGTTTTTTCCCAAGCCTGCCCTAGGAGCTCGAAAAATGCTCCACATTTTTGCTCCCATATTTATACCAAGCTCCAAGCCTGGTAAAAAAATATGTGAACAAGTGTTCAGAGAGCAAAATATGGATTGCCTTACAAATCTATGGAACCAGGAACATGTTTTTTGTGTTTGTATTTACATATGAATGCATTTACAGTGGACTGTGACTTGATTTCCAAAGAGGAACCTGGTAATGAACATGAATCTTGCTTTGCCTCAGCCAGTTTCAGGGTCACTTTTCCAATCATAATGCAAAATTTCATAAGCCTAACTTACTTCAGTCCTCTTATGTTTCACTTCTGCACAAGCACAGCAGTACAGACACTGGGAACAGAAGCTTACTCTTTTCTCACACTTTGCTCATAAAAATTAGGCGATTTCAAAAAATTAATTTGGATAAGATCCCACAATAACTGCTGGAAAATCTGATCCTATCCAGGCCCCATCTTTGTCAGTGTAGTTTGGTAGTCTTGGATGGCCATACACCCTACTGAAGAGTCAATGTGTGGCACTTTTGTTCAGTATGACATTCTTCTGTTTACCTCCATGAATATTTCATGAATCTCATTTGCATAATCAAATAACTTTCTTTGATTTTTCATTTGCTTTTCTGATGTTCTTTGAGGTGTAAATTTAGAAGGAAATTTGTCAAACAATTGGCCCATTCACAGCAAAGTCCAAGAAATTGTGTTGAACTTTTTATTTAAATTGCAGTGCAGAATGTGAGCCAGGCCTGCTCACCTAATGTCTCTGTGATCTCACTAATGAAATGCAGTCAGCTTTAGTGGAATGCCTTTTCAGAACAGCAGAGCCTAGTGCAGAGATTGGTAATTGAAGAAAGTACATCTGAATACGCACAAATGCACACTGAGGTCCAAATTAGCGGAGTGATTTGTTACTTTGACTTCATTCTCTATTTTTCTCTACCTTCCATTAGATCCAGACAGTGGATCTGTACAGCTAGCCAGTCGGAGTGAGAAGCTGAGCCAGGGATGCAGTAACATACGCAGTAATCATACTGGAGTAAATGGAAGACACTCAGGTCGACAGCTCCCCCGGAGTGTCAAACCACAAGGTACAAACTCGCTTATAAACAATTACACCCATGATGTTCTCATCATCGCTTAAATACAACAGCCACCCACACAGCTCACAACAAACCACAGCAGAGTGATTTCGTAGGTCAAGCTGTGTAAAGGAAAGTCAGAGCATGATCTGAGCCATGACACCAGCATAGAAACTTTAGCTATAGGAGCAGTTATTTGTATGCCAGTACATTCAGTACAGTAGAAATGTAATTTCTATAAAGAATAAAAAGACAAACCATATACAAATCTTGTATATGTGTCGTTGTTAGATTACCCACAGCAATATCTTGTACTGTATTATACAATACACATAATCAAGGTCTTTTACAAAATTGTTCAGGTACATAACTTCCTTCTGAACATTCATTCTGAACAAGATTTATAATGCATACTGTATATCCAAGTTTGTATACAACTCTTTAAAGTACTGCTCACAAAAAAATGCTATTTAATTTTAAAAGAAAATATCTCATAATGAAATGTCCCCTATTTTGTGTAAGCAGGGCTGTAAACAGTCATTTATTTAATTTAGTTTCCCATGTCAGTAATGCTCATCCCAATTCCTTCTGGCAGTGCAGCACCATTTTCATCCTTGTCCACATAGTTAAATATTTATATGGTATTACGACTGTTCACATTTCCTTGCAGAGCTCAAGTGGACATGAACTAGATATTAATGTTTTATCATGTTATCTTTATATTTATTAGACCTACCTTAATGTGACAGTGCATAGCCAACTGCTTGGAACAGTAGCTCCTACAAACCAGGTTTCATTCCCCTGAATGGGCTTAAGGTCAGCTGGGTAAGCAGATACAGCTTCTTGCAATAGACTGCTACACTGTCCAGGTTTTAGCTCTGCCTGCAAACAGGTTGACTATCCGGGATATTAAAATCCAATGCAAATCTAACCAGGATGAGTAGAGAAAAACCGTTTGTTTGTTCTTTTTTTGTAATAATGTAATCCATCCTCTGTTGTACTGTATTTGAGTTTTGAACATATGCAATCAGAACAGCTTCTCTGAAGGTGATATAACTAAAGTCAGTCTTTCTAATTGAGTCTACTCTATCTTACTAATTGAGCCTTAATTGCTAGCTTAACTGAATCATTAGAGTTGGACAATGATCTGTGCCACTGTGACTAGACAGCTATAGATTGCTGATTCTGATACTAAAGCATGTAGCTAATGCCCTTAGCTTGAAGTTGTTTGTTCTGTAAGCCACGGAAACTGTGTTTGAACTGTGTTAATCATTATGGTAGAGATAAGATAGAAAATAATCAGCCTCTTTCACTGCATGCGGACTCTACCAGAAGTGTAAACTCAAGTTCAGTTAATGGAATTTTATGTACTGAGTGCAAATAGGACTTGGCCAGTTTTGGTCCTTAAATTAAAAGATGTTGTCAAACAAGACATTCTACAAGAACTATGAACACATTAATGGAATAGATACTTGATTAATCAGTGTTTTACCTGCCCTGCCTACCTGTCCTAGCTTATTGCTGTAGCACAATGAGTATTGTACATGCAGTCATCATTGCACTACTTATTTACGTCTGCGATAATTATTTTATTTAAACGTTAACTTTACGGACACTAATTAACCATTTTATCAAGTACAGCTATCAAGTACAACAACACGGCATGGTCAGACGTATGTAAACACCCAGGCATCATCCATATGTGCTGGTTGAATATTTAATTAAGGGATTTCTACATGAATCTGCACAGTGGACTGTGTTATTGTCACATTAAAACAGGAAAGGGTCATCTCCGGCACTATTAATACCCTAGACTGTCCTGTCAGTTCTCTAGAATGCCATGTCATATTTTTAGGACTGTAGTGTCAAAACAATGCACATTAACTCCATATACTTCACACATTGGTCATATACTGCTCACAAAAATCAATGAACCAACTGAATCAATGTCCCAAATTGTTTACGCCTATTTCTTTTTGTGGATAATGCTATAGACTCTGTAGTAGGTAGAATGTAGAAAATAGTGATTAGGGGACCATTTTAGACACGGCCCATGAAAAAGCAGTAATGGAAAAGTGTTTTACACCAAAGTTTTCACTGTCCAGTATTTTATGTTTTAATATTGTCTTCATGGGATTTAAAGGGTTTGACCTAAACCAAAAACAAAATCAAAAAAGACCTTAAAGACCTTTATTTCAGCTTCAGCTAAATTAACAGCTAACTTTGACTGACTTTATATTCAGAAAAGTGTTATCCTAGCATCCACTAAACCCAAAATATAATATGATATTCTGATAATAATTAGACAGGCAGATTGTAAAAAGTTATTCAGAGTTTCCCATGCTTGGCTTCTTACACTGCGACACAATCCTAATGCTAACTTTTAGGTACAGTTGGATTGATAAACTGAGGATTGACTATTTTTCCATAATACCCACTTCAGCACTTGATTGTATTCTGTGGCACAATGGGTTATATTTTTCTGATATTTCCGTTTCTTCAATAAGAGCAGCTGTCCTGTGCAGCTCTATTAAGTAGTTTGATGTAAAAGTTGCATCCCATGACACTGAAAGGCTAGATTGTCATTTTTTTTTTGTTGTTTATACAAAATTCCATCAATTCAAATCCAATTGCATGTCTGTTTGTTTTTATGTTCCTGTTAATAAATTAACAGATAAATAAAAAATAAATGGCTAATAATTAACCAATTTTTATTGTTCACATTTTCATTCATTTTAGTTGCAATACTTTATTCATTTTATCTTTGTTGAATTCAAACTGAGGTTATATAAGTGTTATATAAGCCATGCCTTTTGTAGCATATTGTGTTAGAGCACAATTTACTTTTACTCTTACTTTTACTGTTGTTACTGTTAGTATGAAATTAATGATTTATTAGATTTTTTTTATTATTATTTTGTATAATATAAACTTGGTCGAGGTTGTGTGATAACTCAATTACATCACGACTGTGATTAACTATGGCACTCACCTTGAGCTTGTGCCTGTGACACAGCTTTGATGTTATTTGTAATAGCACACAACCTGTTGTTTAAAAAGCTGTCACTGGTACGTTCGGGAAGCTCTTGTGTCGTCAGATGTAACCAGACAACAGCCACATTTCTTTACCAAGATATTTGAGATTTTGAGATCTCTGTATTACTCTGGTATCTTAATATAGTGCCTCCTAAGCCCACACATCTCCAGAGTCCGGTGACAGAAACGTGTAAGGCACTAAGGCAGAAGTCACACTTTAACTTCATGATGGAGGAAGGAGGTGGAGGAGGAGCAGGAGCAAAGGGCCGGGTGTCTAACCTCATTAGCCACTTTGAAGAGAACAGGTACACACACATCCTCTCAAATACAGCTTTCTGATTCAATTTCCAGTTCCTTTGCACTTATTTCAAAAATTAATAACTATTACTATTGTTGTATATTTGGCATCAAAAACCTTGGGTTGATAGTGGGTGAGCTGGGGCTTGTTTTTTATTGAATATATGTCATGCTGGGGGTAAATAGCCATACTTTATACATTTATTAAAGCCATTTTATACTGTTGCTGATACCACTAAACTGCCAGTAGTAGTAGAGCAGTAATATGTCTGATAGGTTTTGTTTGACATTGTAGTTAAAAGTGCACTCATATTCTGGCAGCTGTTGTTAAAATACACTCAGTGGGAAACTCTAGGCTTTCTGACTGTGCCAGGCTCTGTAATTGACTCTGTTCTGAAATCTCCCGTTTTATATTATTAAGGGTTTCAAGCATAGATGGAGAGAGGGAATGTCTTTTAGAGTTAGGGTTGTGCTCTGTTGGGAGGCCTTTTCCTAGTTGGAATCCCCTTTTTCTTCCAAATTTGGGCATGTCAAAGCTGGACGGCTTCCAAAACGTTGCATAAGTAAACCCTGAAGGACACTACTTCTGTTTACAGACAGAGGGCAGATGTCTGCAACAGAGTGGATCTGTTTGAGATCTATGCCAGAGGCAATCTGAGGATCTGCTATAGTTGACTCATACTCAAGTCTCACTATTAAATACTTGTTAAATACTTAAAACATTTACCAGGCACATTGGTGGTGCAGTGGTGAAAAATGTGGGGAACACTTTTGTGGCTGTAGGAAACTTCATGCTAAACAGTGATGCTTATAATACATACATCTATAGATTAGTGAAAGAAGTTTGTCAGGTGCAGCGAAACCAACTTGTCATCCTGGAGTCTTTGGTTTACTGGAAATAACATTGTTTTCTACATCACTTCATGCTGCTGTGGTTTAGTATTTAAAGTATGTATAGTACGTCATTATGAACACAGCTTCTGTCACTTGCTTTATGTGATGAAAATAGCCTATTAGCCTGAAATCTTTAAACCTTTTCCTGGTCAAACACTTACTGAGTCAGTGTTACATGAGACATGTCCATAACCAGTCGTGCTACTACTACAGTGTGTGTGAATTTTCTGAGTGTCACCATATCGGAAGAGCCACACAATGTAATCCATCCTTAATTGTGTAACAAACAATGAGGTAGGACAGGGAAAACAGTTGTACCAATATCACAGCTGTACAGGAAGGCGTCATCAAAATGTTGACATTGGGTGATTCCCCGGAGCTATCAAATGCTATCGGAAGAGAGGATATTTAAAATGAGCAGAAATGTTTGTACAGTGACAATATTTAAGCCTAATAAAGCTAAAGCAAACACAAATTGAAAACAAACACAATTAGAATTAGCACACTCTAAATACTTTTCCTTATACATTGTGCCATTTTAGAGAGGTTTGGCTGCACCCTAGTGGTAGAGTCCAGCTATCAGAATGATTTACATATTTATTCTTTTTATTTGTTGTTTGAGATTCTCTTCATCTCATATGTCAATATCTAATACTTACATGCTCATTAATTCGTTCATGCAGTTTTATAGGTCGGCCTCTACAGGCAAAGAATTCTGCTTTTCTAAACTAACTCTTATTCTGTTTTGTTTTGGTGACTTTAACATAGATTGTCAGTTTTCAAACTTGATGTTTTGAAGCTTAATTTAAGATATCAGTCTACCAAATCTCAGAACCTTCAGTCGTCATGTTAAATTGACACATAAATATATACACACTGAGCATGCGAACGCACCAAACTGCATATACTCACATTATTCTCATGTTATTTATTTATTTAGTTTTATATTCTCTATTTACTTCATAAATTTGTATTCATGCATATATTGTTGTATTGTATTATATGTTTTATTATGTTCTCTCTTAATTTCTCTGTTTATCTTATATGTAATTTAAACTATTACTGAAAACGTACTAATTAGGCAACTTTAGGTAATTGTGTCATTCTTACATATAACGTCTAGGCCTCCCATTTTCAGTCTTGATCCTCCCAAGGTTTCTTCTGTGTAACATTTAGAGAGATTTTCCTTTCCACTGTCGTCTTAGACATGCTCATTTGGGGCTGTGGGTCTAAATATGTTATGAATCTGCTTTGAGACAACACTATAAAAATACATTTCACTTGAATTGACTCCTAGACATTCAGACATGTTTAGGTAGTCAACTTGATTGCGTAAGAATGAAGTTCTGGGCAATGTCCTTCTGAGGAATCTTGGATCCAGACATAGTCCCTCCACCGGCTTATCTTTTCCCCCTACACTACATCCTGGTTTAAATAATCTCAACTTCCAATGAAACATCAGTCCCATCAGAATCTGTCTTTCATTCATTCATTTATTTTCATATATAATCTAATTCTGGGTCATGGGGATCTTGGGCAGCACAGAGAACAAAGCTGGAACCAACCAGGGCACCAATCCATCTTAAGTCACATGTGCACATACACAGAGGCACTTTAGAGATGCCAGCTGACCTAACACGTGTGTTTAGACATTTAGTCAGTTTAGTGTAAAAGTAAACCGAAGTACCCAAAGAAAACCTCAGAGAGATGAACAGAAATGTAACCGGGGATGTTTAGCACTGTGAGATGACGTCACCTATTACTTGTAATCAATGTACCTCCCTCATAAATGCTTCTATGTTCTGTGTCTTATGTATGTTCAATGTTCAGGAAATTGTGACTCTTGCAATCCACTGACTAATTCAGCCCAAAGTAGGTCAACATAAAATGCCTAAAAATAATCCATAAAGCTTAATTATTCACACACACCAGCTATTTTCTCAGATTCATGCCATTACATTATTTTATTTGCATGCTCTTTATCTGCCCTTAGATACAGATATCTATGCTATAAATACACAAACACATGCGCCTACATCCTGTTTGCGCTGCAGGTCCGCTGACGCAGTTCTTATGCTTTGTGTAGGTGTCTTATTACTGTGCCACTGCCCTCAAACTTTCCTAAAGCAATAAAATACATAAGAATGCCAGTAGCAGTAATTGAAGGGTCTTAAAAAGACCACTTCAAGAATATTTTAATTTATATTATTGTCTTTGTTTTTAATATAATGAAGTTCAACATTGCTGCTAAATGACAATTATTACCACATTTCTCCTAAATAAAAGTTTCATTATTATATAAAATAAAATGTAAAATGTCTTACTCAAACATCAAACATGAGACTCTCAACTAAAGAGACTCTCTCAGAGCCATTTTTTACCCCATGTAACTGTAAGGTCTGTACATGACCAAGTGTGGTAGAATGGTCTGCACCACCCACAGGTCCTGCCATTTACCCTGCTCAGGAAAAGGCTGTCTGCAGGTGGGCCACAGACTGGGAAGCAGCTGGAGGATATAGGTGTGTATGGGTGTGTGTTTAAACTGTTCTCAGGGTTGCCATTTTTTACTCTGGCTCCTTTTTGTGACAGTCCTTTATGCAACTGGATACAATTTATATCTCTTATTCTTAAATCCCATCCCTAAATATACTTACAAATATAATGTTGCTGAAGCATGCTTCAATATAAACGTGTATATTTTATTTGCAAGATTTAGAACTTGCAAGCAGTCATCCATGACATTGTTTCACTGGGTTAATCAGGTGACATGGAAAAATGGCCTTAGTCTCTTAGCAGATTTCATTAAATTTTGAAAATATATAAATTAAATCAAAGAGCGTGCAGCAGCTCTTTAAAACAAAAACAAAAAAAGCTACATGGATCACCACATGATATGAGTTTTTGATTTCTTAGTGTAAATTGACTTCTCAGTGTTCATTTCATATATTCACTGAAAATATGAGACAAATCTAGGCTTTAATTGAAATTCAATTTAAATGAAACTAAGAATATTTTTTTGGATTACTTCATGGTCACTACATGTCATGTTTTCATAACCTTGGTACCCAACCTTGCCAAGGGTGCCAATTATTTTGGAGCTGTTAAGTGTCTGACATTTTACATTGTTTCCTGGGGCCAGTGGATCAAAGCTTTCAGCCAGTAAACCAGTGTGAACAAATTTGTTTTGTGATTGTAACTGCCCAATCAACTTGCCCGACATAATCAACAGTAATCTCAGATCCAGAAAGCCACATTTCTGCATGGCCAGTCATACCTGTGTGAAATCCATACTGGCCCAAAGGCACCCTAGTCAGTGCTAGTAAATTGTCGCTAGTGTACAGTGCCTGTAGCGTTATTCAGTGTTTAGACTAAATGACAAACATATAAACTAACTGTATATTTAATACAATAGTAATACAGTCAAACCAAACCACTAAAAATATTAAAGCATTTCTGGTGGTATGGTGCTAAGAGCCAACTGCTAGAAACAACTGGTCCTGCGGGTTGAAGTTCCTTTCAACATGAAGTTTTGGATTTACCAGGTCAGGTATTGGATTTACAGAATGCTATGATGCTAAGGGTGTACCTCTGCCTGGGCTCAGTGAATTCCATGTTAGGTCCAGACCCTGTCAACATTCCTGCCCTGGATAAGCAGGGGTGCTACAATATGTAAGAAACACTGTAATAGGTTAATAGAATGCATTTTAATGTCTAAAAAAACACTGTAACAAATGTGCAATTTGTAAACATCCTTATGTGCTCCCACCCTTCATGCCACCTAGCTTAACATCATAATAATTAGGGTATATAGTTTGTTAGGCTCAAGGCTTTGTTTGGAACACAGTGGACAGCAAAATATTACACTCTTTTAACTATGCAGTGTTCTGCTTTGGGTAGAGACATGCAATATGCACTATAAGTCACTTAATGCAAATCTCATTTAAAACGTTGAAGTAAAAGGAATTTGAATACACAAACATTAGGGGATATTTCATTGTGAGATATTTAATTCTCATAACGAAGCAGTGTAGTTCACCTGTGTGTTTTAGAAACTTTTCAAGTGGTCATTCGTGTCTTCCTGTTTTTATACAGTATTAAGAAACCCTCTTAAGAAGAAGATATTTTTTGAACCTCTCTTTATTCTGTGACCTGTGCTTGTGCAGTTCTTGTAGTGACTGGTATATACACGACTAATGTGTGTAATGAAGCAGGACAGCAGGCTGTCTCTTCAGACGTGGTGCAGTTTTGCCTCTACTACCTATTTCTGTTTCTCTCATCCTCCTCTTCCCCTTCTCTTTCAGCCCTCTCCTGACCTGCACGCTCTCACATCCTCTACAAACACACGAAATACGCATGTGCACTTCTCTCTCTCTCTCTCTCTCTCTCTCACACACACACACTCACACACACTTGCGCGCATACATACACAGTGCTGCCCCACATGATAGAGGAAGTTTGTGAAGCGACAATGGTATATTTTTAACTCTTGACACATTTCCACACATGCTCTTGCAGGATTTTACACAAGCTACACAAGGGAGCCACTATACTGAGACTTTACTGACTGGTAAAAGGGTACCTTTGACCCATCTTATCTTTCTGTCTCTCTCGCAGCCATGCAGACAGCAGGAAGGAGAGCTCCCCTGTGAAGCAGACTGTCAGACCTGCTAAGTCCAGCCCGGTACACAAGACTAAAGAGGAGTCACAGGACACCAGCACAGAAAGCGCAGGCAGCACTAGTCATGCCCACATGCCGTCTGCCAATGGGATATTAGGTCAGATGGACAGAAATGCCAAAGACAGTGAAACCGTGAACACTGACAGCAAGCTGCTACCGAATGGAAGCATAGGGGAGCAGAATTTGGACAGGGACGTGTCTAACCGTGTGACTGAGGAGCCCACGATACAAGGCGAGAGCAGAACAGAGAAGACCGAGAATGAGGCCAGTACGGAAGGCAGAAGTATGGAACATAAGGTATGTCTAACATTATTGATTCTGTCAGTGAATAAAGGTGTACACACCGCAGGTTAT
The DNA here is from genome assembly GCA_033117975.1 of Parotocinclus spilosoma. Classification (NCBI taxonomy): domain Eukaryota; kingdom Metazoa; phylum Chordata; class Actinopteri; order Siluriformes; family Loricariidae; genus Parotocinclus; species Parotocinclus spilosoma. The sequence goes on along the minus strand of JAVSBV010144207.1, from coordinate 8,949 downwards.
GAAAGGATCGCTTCCTCTGTGAAAATCCTGTTTCTACTCAGGGTTTCTATAGTAATTCTCCTTTTAGTATAGAACTTTTATAATCATTTAATGCTACGTGTTTTATGATACTGTGTTTACTATAGATCAATGCAGTGACTACAGTTAACTAGAACATTACACTTACCCATGGTAAAAATGAATAAAAGTTGTAAAGGTATATAAGAAATTCTATCAAATAACTAAAGTACTGGTTATGGTTAAAACTGGTATTTAAAAAAAGTTTTTTGCAGTTCATAAATTAGTCACTGAATATGAATCAAACCTGAAAATGTACATTTCCTGTCCATTCTTAATAATTAATAAGTTTAAAACAACTAAAGCCATAATAGTTCTATATAGTATTATTTTAAAACAAAAACAGCATGATGCAATTAAAGAAGCAAACATTTCTCTAAAGGTGACAATTAGAGATTTATAGACATGATAGCATAATTTTGGGATCAAGTCTTCAAATCTACAATTCAACACCAGAGACAACACACTACGTCAAAAGAATTACAAAAGAAAGCCTTCTCTTTTAGCAAACCACAAATGTAAATACACATGGCTCATTTAATGAGACTGGAACAACCATGTTCAAACACAAAAAATAGAGCTTTTGGTTACAAGTACTCAGTGTCTTTAGAGTAAAAATAAAAATCCCCACACTTAAGTAGGTTTTTAACTGTTGGAGGATACCAGAGCAGAGTACCCAGAGAAAACCCTTATGGACAAAGGGAGGAAAAGAACTCCACACAGAAAGACCACCCTTCTACAGTGGTGGCTGTGAACACTTATGTATCTGTATCTGTATATGGCCTAAAACAAAAAAAGGCATCATAAATAAGAAAAAAATATTTAAAAATAATCATTTATTTTTTGAGGTCTGCATACTCCCCTCCAGCAGTGTATATTATTTAACAGATTATACTTATAGAACAGGCAAATTTAGTGTGACCACATAACGTAACGACTGTCTTTGGGATGTAGGAAATTGCTGGACTAGGCATAAGCTACAAGCTAATCCACCATAGGGCACATACACTTACACATACTCATGCATTAGGGACACTTTAGTGTCACCAATTAATTTAACAGGCAAGTCTTTGGACTTTGGGAGGAAACCAGAATTCCCAGATAATATACAGGGAACACGGACAGACTTCACACAGAAAGGACCTAGCCCACTCCACCTGGATACTGAACCCAGAACCTTCTCACTGTGAGGCCACAGTGTTACCATCTGACCCACCGCTCTGCCCAACATTCACCAGTGAACACTTCTCAAAGATAACAGTTAACTTGGGTTATGTAGTAAATAACGCATAAAGAATGAAGATTGCATTTTCAAACACCTCAGGGTCACCACTGAGCTGAAAATAGTCTACCAAAAATGTCCAGCCACCAGCAGCCTGTAGGCAGCATCCTGTGAGCACGGATGGAGGATTAGAGGATGACTAACGCAAACTGTAAAATAATAGATGTGCTACTGACTCTGACTTCACATCTACAGTATAAGGTGGAGCAATATGGCACTCTATTATGTATCCGATCCAGTTCTACCAGCACAACACCACCACCATACCAATGTAACAGCACCAACATTAGAGAACAGAGTTAAGGCCAACAAAGTATGTAGAGACACAGATGGACTACAATCTGCTATTGTAGAACTACTAAGTTTATTTAAATGATAAGTGGAACTGCTTAAATTTAGAATAAAATGTGTAGAAACATAGAGGTGTACCTAATTAAGTGATTGGTTAGTGTATACATCTTTCAGTAGCATCTGGGAGACTCCCTGCTTTACTCCCTTTAGTTGGTTAAGGTACTGGACCACAGACCAGAAGGTACAGGGTTCAAATCCCACCTCTACCACAGTTGGGTCCCTGAGCAAGAACTTTAACCCACAATTTATTGGATTGTAAGACTGTATTAATTGTAAGTCGCTCTGGATACAGGGGTCTGCTAAATGCTGTAAATGTAAAAAGCAAAAAACTGACAAATTCTACATGGCTGTAGGGCTCATGACAGTAATAAAAAAGAATATCTGAAGAAAGAACGAGTTCACTGAACATTTTTAACAACCCCCAAAACCATTATTTGTTTATTCTGAAGGTACACTGTTAGTTTCTTAAAGTCACTTGAATTTTGGTAGATTTGGCAATAACTGGAGAGTGGTTTCACCAGAAATATTCGTATCTATACGAAATATTCTATTCATATCAAATGGTTTTGTTTGACACACTGTTAAGCTTCCGTAGCACACACAACGTTTTTTATGCTGAATGGCATCTGAACCAAACTAAAAGTATTTGCTTGCTTTCTCTTCTTAATTACCAAGTAAAGCAGCAGGATTGCTGTGTGAAAATACTTCGGCATCGAAGACCACCTTGCATTTTTTTTTACTGCTTTACCAGATCAAATGGACTTCCTTGCATTTATGATATATAATCATTAGCTGCCTTTTGCAGTTATAATAATGAATGAAAACCTGTAATAAAAATTACAGGAAACCTTGTACATCAGATGCTTTCAATTAATCATCCATATACACAAAATACTCATAAAAAATTCTGAGATTGGGAATTAGTTTGGGATCCAGTGTTCTGAATAAGAGTCTGAATGTTGGCCTGCTTTTTGGTGCATCGCTATTGAAAATTCTTTGCCAGTTCATATCGACCTCGACAGCCAGGAGTAAATAATTGTGGCCTAATTATTGATCTCTGTTATCTTAGTCGCACTCACTGCTGAAAAGGTTCATAATATGAAACACACAGACAACACAGCTTACAGTTACAGGTAGTAGTCACTTCCCAAATGTAAAGGCTGAAAGTGAAACCTGTAACTGTCAATGAAAGAGGTCTGCTTCCCTTCTACAGTGGTGACTGTTAACACTTAGAGTTTATGTATCTGTATAAATGTGACCTAAAACATCATCAGAAGTAATAATCAAGACAGAATTTTAAACTTAGTCATTTATTTTCTTAAGAAAAACTGTCCAGTATTACATGTCTGTGAGTGGCAAAAGTATCTGATCCTTTGCTTTTTTGATTTGGTTTGACCCCCCAATAACTGCAGATAAATTCCATTGACTCTCTTCTCTTGATTATTCTTGCAAATTGGTTTGGAGACCATTGTTTCCATCCAACTGTTCACTTTATTTATTTTAACGACCTTTTTTGTTATTTTGTTTCTTCAGAAATTAAGAACTAAGGTCAGGGCCTTTAGCAAACTGCAGGCAGTAACATTCGTTTTGGAGAGCATCCCAAAAGAATCTCCTCATAACCCTGATATGAGAACCTTTAGTGTTCTGATGGTGGGCTCGTGGACATTACCATTAGCTAATGTGAGTGAGAAATGGCCATTCGTTCCTATTTCACCTACCAGAATATTACATAACTTGCTCTTGGAGTGAAATTTGTTGGTCCTGTCGAGGCTAACAGTGACCTTGAATTTTTCCCATTCTACCCAGACAACTCTTTAGACATATTTGCTTGTTTATTTTATTTAACTATACTGTTCAGAAAAATTAGGAGATACTTCAGAATGGAATTTCGCATAATGAGATATCAACTATTTTTTTGTGAGCAGTGTATGTTATTTAACTAATTATGCTAGTCAGTCACATGCACAACAGGCATATTTAGTGTGACCACATAACATAACGACGGTCTTTGGGATGTAAGCGGAAACTGGAGCACCCAGAGTAAACCCACACAAACATGGGGGGGGCAGAAAAACTGAGTCAAAGGTCAGGATCGAACCATGGACTCTGAAGCTGTGAGGTGACCAGACTAACCACATGTGCCATCATATAGCCCGTATTTGTAATTTAAGTATAATATTTATACATCACTTTTATGAAAATTAACCACGGTCTTTTGCCAAAAAGAAAATTATAACATGGTTACTGTGGTATCTCTACCAATGGTTTTATCCTCATTTTACAGTAGGATGGTATGAATTTTACTTGGTTTATTTAATTATTAATTTAATGTCTCATCAGCATCAATGGCTTCTCACAACAGGAACAACTATACGCAGGTTCTGCCATAGTTAATATAAATGACAACATTAAAATCATGGTTAATATCCGTGAAGGCATTTAACGGGATTCTCTTTGTCAACTTTTAGGACTTAAGTCCTATTTATGCCAATTTTTAGGTCACATTTATTTCAAAATATTGTACATTCTAAAGAGTTTACAGACTTTCAAGCAATCCTGAAGTAACTATAGATATTTAACTGTTATGTAATTCTTTCATAGCTACTACTAACTACAACATAAACTATTGCTAACTGCTAGTAGATTATTTAACATCACCCAAGCTGTAGTGACAATTGCATTCTAAACATTTTTAAACATAAAATATGGTTAGGAGTTATGGATATTTTAATAGGGGGTTGGTATACTGGCAGGGGCAGATAAGGATTCATTTACTTGACAAGAGTTACCCTCAATGGAGCTATGTGCTCTCTATGTGTTACCAAGGTGATACCAACTATAGAAACTCCTGCGGAAACCCTCAACCACTGCTTTGCTTAGAAGACCTTGGTTATCTCTTTGAGAGCAGATCTTTTTCTTTATAAATGAAAATTAAACTTTTTCTGTTGTCTATGGAGCTCATGCTCTCTGTACACTGTAGCATGTAGATTCTGTAGACTGTTTATCTACTGGTAAATCCTACTTCTATGTAGAATTCAAAGAAGCATTTATGTGGAACGGTCTTAAAGTGTATTTTTCTTGTGATTAATGGCCTAACTGTACTAAGTGTGGGGGGAAAATCTATATTCCATAATAGTTTGGGAGGTTTTTCATTATTGAAGCGTACATTAATTCTTGCGAGACTTATGCACTGGTTTACCTGATATTTGAATCCTAGGAGTTAAATTCTCACCACCTTCATTTGAACAAAATGTCACTGATTCAGTTTTCTCCACAAAATCTTTCCTTTAACTACTGAATACCACATATTTGTTAGATTAGAAACAACCAAACATGACTGTTTCCCCATAATACGACTAATGAGCAGGCATTTTAATGGTGCTACATGGAGGATGGGTCCCCTGTTGAGTTTTGGTCCTCCCTTTTCTTCCTACTACTTTCAGGGAGTTTTTTTCTTGCCACTTGGGATTGGCTTTTTAAGATAATTCAATATTGTGAAGCTCCTTTGAGACAATGCACCATTGTAAAAAGTGCTATATAAATAAATTTGAATTGAATTATATATTGGCCAATTTACTGATGCTCTTCATACAGGTAGTCCCCTCTGTACGGTGGTCCATTTAATTCAGATTTTACATTCAGCAAAAACCGTAAGCAGGCAAGCATGAGTACAATTCTCTCCTGCACGCTCCTTTGCTAAATAAGGAAATCGGCAGTGCATGACGTTGGGAGTCACATGATGGGAGTGATGAGTGCTGGGAAATGTAGTCGGGAAAAGCCATTGTCGTGACAGTAATGGTTGTGTTTTTGGTCTTTCAGTTTTAATACATTATTTAATAAATTACATTAATTATTTGATATTTATTATAAAATATACTTTGTGTTATTGATTTTGCCTTTTGTTAAGGTAAGTTTTTAAGCATGTTTAACGTAGGCTATGCTATGGTAAATACAGTATATGTATTAAACTCTTTTGTTTGGGATACATTAAAGATGTATTTATCGAGGATGAATTTTCAAACCATATCCCCAGATCATAATAATCCCATAAATAATTACAAAAACAGCAAAACGCTATTAGACTGACAGGAAAGCAAATAGTAATAACATTTTCACAATTTAGTGTGAATTGTTTCAGCAGTTTAATTCAGTGTTTCAAGATTATCTCAATATTATAGGTGCATGGTTTCTGATGCAAAACTATCTTCCTTATAAGAGTTTGTAGGATCACTGTAAAATTTAAGTGCTTAAGCTCTTTTTCAAGGCTAAACCTTGGAGACGGAGAATAGTCTAGCCAGTTTAGAGACCCACATTCGGTAAAGAATTTATGCAATGAGATCTGAACCATACGCCAGTTCTTCTCCCCTCTGTCAGCACTAGCCTCTCATTTATCATCTTTGCACATTTCCTCTTATTTCCTCACCCTGTCATTTCCTGTCTGGATTGGCCTCCTTGTGCTACATTGTGTCCTGGATACACTCTGCCCAAAAAGACAATAAATCGCCCACAGGCCAGTTGTAAGCTGTGCAGCTGTAGGAGTATGAAAGACAGCATAAAGGTCATGTTCTTTGCCTTGAGGTGTTGACTTGAGGTGTGACTGCTTAAAGTGCTGATACTCAGAGCAGCACTGTACTTGTCTTTCTACACCAGGAAGTCCCCCCCTGCAAGCGCAGCCAGAACAATGGCTCAATCTCTCTGAGGCACTGGGGCAAAGTACAGAGACTTTCTGTGCATGTCGTGAAGAATGAAGTTTGGTCGTCTTTCACCTTTGTAGGCAAGTTTCCTGCTTAGCTCAGACAAAAATCTAAAAGGGTGTGGTTCAGATACAGCTCGAGAAGGGGTTTTATTTGTTTATTTAATGTCGCTTCAGCATCCATAGCTATTTTTAGAGCAAGAATACTATAATAATAGATACTAATGAGACACTTCACAGTGGGGCAATTTAGAGTGGCCAGTTAAGCTAACGCAAGTCTTTGGAGTGTGGGAGGGAACCGTAGTTCCTAGGATATACCCATTTTTACATTTACATTTACGGCATTTAGGAGACGCCCTTATCCAGAGCGACTTACAACTTATACAGTCTTTGCAAGCAATTGTGGGTTAACGGCCTTGCTCAAGGACCCAACTGTGGCAGCTTGGCAGAGGTGGGATTTGAACCCTGAACCTTCTGGTCCAGAAGCCAGTACCTTAACCGCTAGGCTACCACAGTCCCATGTGGTACACGACGATATTACTGTGGTCCCACAGTTTACATGACGAGAACATGCAAAATCAGAGTCTGAGGTCGGGATTGAACCAGGAGCTGTGCAGCTGTACATATTTATTGTTACTGTTCTTATTCAAAGCAGGAAGAACACAAAAGTATTGTGCAAAAATTTTGTCAAATCAGTCTGGCAAATCGCATTTTTCATGAGCCCTCTGGTTTGTGTGATCTTTAGCAAACTGCAAATGGGCAGCAATATTCTTTTTGGAGAGCGAAGTTTTCTCTATGCAACCCTGCTTGTTCTCTGTTTTTTTCTGATGGAGAGTTCATGTACATAGTCATTATAATGGAGGCCTTTATTTGCTTAGAAATTATCCTAGATTTATTTATGGCCTCATGGACTATTAAACACCTTGCTCCTATCTTGGTGAACCACTCTTGAGGAGGGTAACAATTGACACAGTCAGATCCACAGTCAGACAGTTGTGTTTAGGAAATTCAAGACCAAAGTTTTTCGAGAGTTTTAGTCCTCATAAATGTACTTTGTTTATGCAGTGATACATTTCCACAAACGTGTGCTATAAAGATCAGACTTTAGAGATAGATTACTGCTCTTTAAATACTACAGGGTTCATCTTCACATGAAATGCTAGAGATTCACGGGCTTTTGCCACTGACAGATCCATCCATTCATCCATTATCTTCTGCTTAATCCACACGGGTCGCGGGCCAGCCGGTGCAAAAGCAGGAACAACCCTAGACGGGGAGCCAATCCATCATAGGGCACACACACACACACAGTCACACACTAAGGGCCACTTTAGAGATGCCAGTTAACCAAACACATGTCTTTGGAGTGTGGGAGGAAACCGGAATAAACCTACGCTGACACGGGGAGGACATACAGACTCCACACAGAAAGGACCCAGAACTTGTGTGAAAATCTGATTAAGTTTTAGGTCATACATAGAAACTTCCACGGTGTCCACAAACATTCAAGCACTACTGTAGAAGCGAAGCAGACATTTTAGATAAACTTTACATTTAGGAAGTTTTCACTACTAAATTATTTCAAAAGGACTAACAATAGTCTGAATAATGTCACCTTTACTGCTTTTACAACTGACCAGACCTGATTTACAACATTTATTTTAACACCTGCTTAATTAATTAAATTTGCCAGTGTTATCTCTGTAACTGTGGTTAACCTTGCTTTTAGAGAAAAGGAAAGTGACTTCTGCTACATCTAGATTTTAAAACTTCTTTTAATTCTTAGGAGACCAATGAACAGAAGCTGTACAAGATCGCAAATGAGCTTCTACAGACAGAGAAAGCTTATGTTGCACGACTTAATTTATTAGACCAGGTAAGATTGTAAGCTTTTACACCATGAATTCTGTTAACTGCTGAGAATAGCATAAATTTTATGGACTTGCATACAGTCAATATGTTTATGAAAATGTGAAAATATGAAATATAAAAAATGTGAAAATGTTTTTAAAAGATGTTTTTATTTTTATTTAAATGTCATTTTCCTTGGCACGGTTGTGCAGGTGTTCTGCGCCAAGCTCATGGAGGAAGCAAGTAAAGGGACTTTCCCAGTGGAGGTTGTGAAAAACATTTTCTCCAATATCTCCTCCATCCACACCTTCCACAGTCAGTTTCTTCTGCCAGATCTGGAGAAACGTATGGGAGAATGGTGAGAGATTGCACTGTATGCTGTTGTATGTAATGTGTGTGTGTGTGTGTGTGTGTGTGTGCGCGTGTTATTCGGGCCAAATCCTAAAGTACCGAAACAAATCCTATTATAAACATGTAATGTTATTCGCTTATTTGGACCTAAATTCCGCTTAATCGGACCTGAAAGAACCTGAGAGCGAATAAGAAGAAAAAGCCACAAGTTGCCACTTAACCACTGCAAAAGCAGATCAGCGATTTATGGGAGGATTTTTGGAATCCCCGGGAGAATTTATGCTTTTATCAAAGGTCAGGAAATCCGAAAAGGTGTGTTGACAAGAGCAAAACCAGCGGGAGGTGACCACGCCCACCACTTTCT